>WEIV01021664.1:11502-24652 GCA_013390005.1 Calyptomena viridis | reverse complement strand
CCGCCGGGCTCCGACACCTACAAGGGGTGGCTCTTCAAGTGGACCAACTACCTGAAGGGCTACCAGCGCCGCTGGTTCGTGCTCAGCAATGGGCTGCTCAGCTACTACAGGTACCGGGGCGCCGCGGGCACGGGCAGGGGCCGCGGGGGCTGCGCTGCTGCACGGCGAAAATATGTGTTTTTTACTCAGTTTGGCCCTTTCTCCCCCGTCTTTTAAAAGCCAGACTCGGGTATGATCCTGCAGATCCGCGGCCCCGGGATGGGCCGCCCGTGCGTCTCCCATCCATCCCACCCCTCGTCCTGCAGCAGCTCCAGCTGCTCCAAGTGCCCGACAGCCCAAATGACAAGCTTCCCAGGAAAACAAGGCGAAACCGCGCTCTCTTTGCTGTGTAACCTACTCCCGCAGCTGGTTCCCTGCCAGACGGGATGCCAGCGCCTGGCAATCCTTCCCCTAGAGCCTCAGAATCTATCCCCCCGCCGTGCCTGCGGGCGCTGGGGGAAGGATGGCCTGGGCTGGGATGTTGTGCCTGGGAAGGCAGCCCAGGTTCAGGCTGTGTTCCCTGAGGAAGGAGGGAAGCTCCAGCAGTCAGCAGAGATTCCAGCCTGGGGTTGTGTGCTGTCTGAGCAGACGGGCTGTGGGCTTAGCATGTCAGACACCCCAAGGCTGCGAGCTTGGATCCAAAGTGATGTCATCCCTGGAGGTTCTCTTGTGGCTTTGTGTCTCACTTAAGTGCTGAAAACACAAACGTGGATGTTGGTGTTTTTGTCCTTCAGGAAAGTGTTCCTGCCCATGGCAGGGAGTGGAATGAGGTGAGCTTTTAGGTCCCTTCCAGCTCGAATCACTCTGTGGTTTGGATTTTGTTTATCTTGTCACTCGGAACACAGATGCTCTGTCACCCTCAGTATTGTGGAGCAGATGTTGGCTGTTCTTCGGAACATCAAGCAATCCTGGATATTGAAGGTGGTTTTTTAAGTTTTATAAAATGATAAATCTTTAAAGTGCTAAACCCCCTGAGAGAGGAATTCTCTGTAAAGGCTCCGACAGAGCTGTTTTTCCTCCCAACGCAAAGTTAGTTCATCAGCTGATTTTCTCTCTGCTCTAGCTGCTGACACGTAGCAGATCCCAGAGCTTCAGCTCCCTGGCAGGTGTGAATAAAAAGTCTTGAAGCTCTGAGAAATCTGGAACATGGATCTTGGGTTTGAACCACAGCAGGTAGCAGGGCAGAAAGTTCAGTGATGTGTTTGTCTACTTGGAGTTGTTTAAAACCCCCCCAGAACTTAAGCCAAACAAAAAACACCCTCAACAAGAATGTAATTACCTCTCAATAATTCAGCTAATTTACCTGTAATTCTTTCTGGAATGTTTTAACTCTGCCCCAGTTCCACCCCCCAGAGCTGTGAGGCTCGAAAAGGCTGTTGGAGTTAATGCTCCACTTCTATCCATGTCAGAACATTATTTTTCTGTTTTAATGCCAAGTCTGTCATGAGCAAACAAGTGGTTTTCTTCGACAATTATTTTAGATGGGAACAACCAGGTTTATTTTAAGACAATTTGATCTGTTTTAGGCAGAAACAACAAACAGAAACACCCAAGTAAATTATTCTGAGCAGCATGTGAAGGAGTTGAAACTTAGTGGAGCTCTCAGGCAGGGCAGAACTGCAGCAGCTGCTGCAGGGATGCTGGAGGGTTTTGTACTTTTCATCTCTGGGCTTGATGACAACTGAGTTAATCTGGCTGTGAGTCAGGAGTACAAAAATACAGTGCAGAACACGTGGTAAAATCTTTCCTACATGGAGAAAAGCCTCCATGATACCCTTCAAAACCAGCGCTCTGAAATAGTGGCTGTGTCAGCTGGGATTGCTCATCTCGGATGCTCCCGGGATACAGTCTGGGGTAAAAACTGGTGGTTTTGTTCTGACCTGCAGCTCGCTGTCAGGAGCGAGGCAACTCCGGGTTGTGTGTTTTCACTGAGATCTTCTCTGTGAGCAGACACAGGGATTGCTGCCTGTTTCACTGGTGCAGAGGATATATCTTTTTATATATATATATTTATCCTATAAAGGTCTCTGGCACTCTGAGAGCCTCAGATCTCCCTTTCTGCAGCGTCTTTGTGCCCTTCCCAGCAGGGCAGGTCCATGCTGGAAGTGTCCTTTTGTGCCCTTGCAAGTGAACTGCTGCACTCTCCTTGTTTTGTCACCTTTGGAGCTGGAGTTTGGCTACACAACCCACCTCATTTAGCTGTTGGCTGCTCAGGAGTAGCTTCATAAAAACTTCATTTTNCAGCAATGGGCTGCTCAGCTACTACAGGTACCGGGGCGCCGCGGGCACGGGCAGGGGCCGCGGGGGCTGCGCTGCTGCACGGCGAAAATATGTGTTTTTTACTCAGTTTGGCCCTTTCTCCCCCGTCTTTTAAAAGCCAGACTCGGGTATGATCCTGCAGATCCGCGGCCCCGGGATGGGCCGCCCGTGCGTCTCCCATCCATCCCACCCCTCGTCCTGCAGCAGCTCCAGCTGCTCCAAGTGCCCGACAGCCCAAATGACAAGCTTCCCAGGAAAACAAGGCGAAACCGCGCTCTCTTTGCTGTGTAACCTACTCCCGCAGCTGGTTCCCTGCCAGACGGGATGCCAGCGCCTGGCAATCCTTCCCCTAGAGCCTCAGAATCTATCCCCCCGCCGTGCCTGCGGGCGCTGGGGGAAGGATGGCCTGGGCTGGGATGTTGTGCCTGGGAAGGCAGCCTGGGCTCAGGCTGTGTTCCCTGAGGAAGGAGGGAAGCTCCAGCAGTCGGCAGAGATTCCAGCCTGGCGTTGTGTTCTGTCTGAGCAGACGGGCTGTGGGCTCAGCGTGTCAGACACCCCGAGGCTGCGAGCTCGGATCCAAAGTGATGTCATCCCTGGAGATTCTCTTGTGGCTTTGTGTCTCAGTTAAGTGCTGAAAACACAAACGTGGATGTTGGTGTTTTTGTCCTTCAGGAAAGTGTTCCTGCCCATGGCAGGGAGTGGAATGAGGTGAGCTTTTAGGTCCCTTCCAGCTCGAATCACTCTGTGGTTTGGATTTTGTTTATCTTGTCACTCGGAACACAGATGCTCTGTCACCCTCAGTATTGTGGAGCAGATGTTGGCTGTTCTTCGGAACATCAAGCAATCCTGGATATTGAAGGTGGTTTTTTAAGTTTTATAAAATGATAAATCTTTAAAGTGCTAAACCCCCTGAGAGAGGAATTCTCTGTAAAGGCTCCGACAGAGCTGTTTTTCCTCCCAACGCAAAGTTAGTTCATCAGCTGATTTTCTCTCTGCTCTAGCTGCTGACACGTAGCAGATCCCAGAGCTTCAGCTCCCTGGCAGGTGTGAATAAAAAGTCTTGAAGCTCTGAGAAATCTGGAACATGGATCTTGGGTTTGAACCACAGCAGGTAGCAGGGCAGAAAGTTCAGTGATGTGTTTGTCTACTTGGAGTTGTTTAAAACCCCCCCAGAACTTAAGCCAAACAAAAAACACCCTCAACAAGAATGTAATTACCTCTCAATAATTCAGCTAATTTACCTGTAATTCTTTCTGGAATGTTTTAACTCTGCCCCAGTTCCACCCCCCAGAGCTGTGAGGCTCGAAAAGGCTGTTGGAGTTAATGCTCCACTTCTATCCATGTCAGAACATTATTTTTCTGTTTTAATGCCAAGTCTGTCATGAGCAAACAAGTGGTTTTCTTCGACAATTATTTTAGATGGGAACAACCAGGTTTATTTTAAGACAATTTGATCTGTGTTAGGCAGAAACAACAAACAGAAACACCCAAGTAAATTATTCTGAGCAGCATGTGAAGGAGTTGAAACTTAGTGGAGCTCTCAGGCAGGGCAGAACTGCAGCAGCTGCTGCAGGGATGCTGGAGGGTTTTGTACTTTTCATATCTGGGCTTGATGACAACTGAATTAATTTGGTTGTGAGTCAGGAGTACAAAAATACAGTGCAGAACACGTGGTAAAATCTTTCTTACATGGAGAAAAGCCTTCATGATACTCTTCAAAACCAGTGCGCTGAAATAGTGGCTGTGTCAGCTGGGATTGCTCATCTCGGATGCTCCCGGGATACAGTCTGGGGTAAAAACTGGTGGTTTTGTTCTGACCTGCAGCTCGCTGTCAGGAGCGAGGCAACTCCGGGTTGTGTGTTTTCACTGAGATCTTCTCTGTGAGCAGACACAGGGATTGCTGCCTGTTTCACTGGTGCAGAGGATATATCTTTTTATATATATATATTTATCCTATAAAGGTCTCTGGCACTCTGAGAGCCTCAGATCTCCCTTTCTGCAGCGTCTTTGTGCCCTTCCCAGCAGGGCAGGTCCATGCTGGAAGTGTCCTTTTGTGCCCTTGCAGGTGAACTGCTGCACTTTGCTTGTTTTGTCACCTTTGGAGCTGGAGTTTGGCTACACAACCCACCTCATTTAGCTGTTGGCTGCTCAGGAGTAGCTTCATAAAAACTTCATTTTGCTTATGCTGTAGAATCATCTAAATTGGGAAAGCTGCCCCATGATGCACAAGCTGCCTCCTTGCGTAGATTGATTTCATTCCAGATGGAAGGTTTTTCCTGCTGCTCACTTTTCAGCTTTAAACCCTAGCCTGTCATGTTGCTTGCTGGGAATTCCTGGTAGGCTTTTTGTTTGCAGAGTTGAGCTCTTGAAATCCTGGGTGTCCCTTTGGGATCTCTGGTTGTGCTGGTGTGTTGGTGGGCTCTGTGCCGTCTCTTGAGAGCTGCTCCATGGGGTTTGCTCCAGCAGCCTCTTTGCTGCCCCACTGGTTTCACAGGGACAGTTTGCTGAACTAAAGCTTCTAATTAGAAGATTTTCCCCAAATGGAGTATTTGAAGCCTCCTGTGTCTTTCCTATATTGATGAAGACATCAAGTCTTGCTGCCAGCAAAGCTTCATATGCTTTTGCTTTATATTCCCTGCTCTGAATCTGTGGAAAATAACAACTGAGGAATTCTTGGAGATTTCCTGTGCAATAGCCTCCTCTGGAGTGAAGTTCCTAAATCCACAAGACAGTTGGACCATTTTATGTGCCCTTGATTGTTCCTCTTGGGTTGTTTTTTGACCAAGTTTTCTGACTGATTTGGAAATCTGCAGTGATGCTGGTGTGGGAAGGCAGTTTGTGGATGGCACGACTCATGTGCTTGACTTGCTGATGATCCAAACCCTCTCTCTGAATTCCTCTGCCACTCAGATTTATCATTATCTATAATTAGCAGCTCTGTACGGGAGGATCTAATCACCTTGAACAGATAAGTGTTTTCAAGGAGATTAGAAGGGATCTTCAGGTGAGTATTGATTTGTTGAGGATTGGCTCATGTGATCATGGATCCCATGAGTGTTGCTTTCTCCCCTTTCCAGAGCTCAGGTTTCCTGTTGACTCCTCTGTGGCTTGGTCTGGAGCTGTTTACCTGGGGATTAAGTGTCTGAAGAGCCTTTACAGTGCTTTGTGTGGGGACAGGGTGTAATAACAAAAGCAGTGACAAATGGAGAGGGAAAAGCACATCCTACTGTGCGTGATGTGCTGCTTGTTGTGAAGTGAAAGGCTTCTCCCCCGAGCAGCATTAACTCCGCTCTTATAGCTGTGATGCATGCCTGGGGCAGTTCAGCTGTCTTGTCTGGGTTATCCTGCAGCTCATTTCCCTGGAAAAGCTGTTTGCCAGAGCAGCATTCTTCACCAGCTCTGTTTATCCAGCAGTTAACTCTTGGCTGGCATCATAAGGGCTCGAGCAGGACCCGGAGGGGTTTTACCTGCTTATGCTGAGACTCCAGTGAAAGCTGAGGTGAGGGGTTCAGGAATGAACTTGAAAGCCCTTGCTGATGAAAGAGAGGTGGTGGAATTGGGAGCTTCCAGGAAAGACCTTGGAGCCTCTGATCCAGAGCCCATTCCATGTGGGGCCTTCAGCGAGGTTGCTCAGGACCTTGAGGTGCTGAGGTTTGAGTGTCACAGAATTACAGAGTCATTGAGGTTGGCAGAGCCCTCTGAGATTATTGAGTCCAACCATTCCCCAGCACTGACCCATGTCTCCAAGTGCCACATCCACATGGCTGTTAAACTCTCCAGGGATAGGGACTCCACGACTGCCCTGGGTTGGTGTGCCAAGGCTGACAACCCTTTCCATGAAGAATTTTTCTGAGTATCCAGCCTGGACCTTCCCTGGCACAACCTGAAGCCGTTTCCTCTCAACTTGTCTCTTTTTTCCTTGGGAGCAGAGCCTGGCTCACCTCTCCTGTCAGGGAGTTAGACCCAGAAGGTCCCCCCTGAACCTCCTGTTCTTCAGGCTAAGCCCCCCCAGCTCCCTCAGCTGATGTTTGTGGTCCAGACCCTGAAATCTCTGAGGCAGGAAATTACAGAGCCTCTCCAGGCATCTCTTCCAGTGTTTGACCTGCCTTGGAGGGGAAAAATGTTACCTTCTATTTAGCTTGTACATAATAGAAGCAATACACTCCCCTAGAAGGATATTTGTAACACTTCATCCCTCTGCAGTTGTGTCCTGCAGTGTTTGTCACTCTTGGGTGCTGGAGCATGCAGGTTTCCAAGACAGCCCTGGAACTCCTAGTGACTTTGAGCTACTTGTTTTTAAACAGTGATTAATAATTGGTGTTCCCAGTCAGCTTGTTTTCCCATGGCACTCTGTATCCATATGGTGCTTTGCTGTTGCTCCTTATTCATTCTTTGCCCATTTTGAAGGCAGCTCCTCCCTGTGCTTTGTTCCCGGGGACACAGTGCTGGCACAGGGCTGTGGGGATATGGCATGTCCGTGTGGCACTCAAAGGGTGCTCCTGGTTTCAGCCTGGATTTCTCTGCTCCCAGTTTAGTGCGGTGGAGAGAGTTGGGCTCACTTGACTCCAAACAGCAACTGCTGCTGACACTGCAGGAGGGTGTGAGACAAGGATCTTATCCTTAAGGATGTTTTCAGCATGTCCTGGTTATTAGTGCTGTATGAGGGGTTTTACTGCTGCTGCCTGGTGATGTCTTCCCTTGCTCCATCCCTGCAAGTGTTCATATTCAGGTTGGACAGGGCTTGGAGCAACCTGAGATAGTGGAAGGTGTACCTGTCCGTTGCAGGGGGTGGAAAAAGATGGGCTTTAAAGGTCCTTTCCAACCCAAACCATTCAGTGATTCTATACTGGCCAGATGCTTCACTTGATGAAATCATAGCAGGAATAACTGGTTTGTCTGGTGCAGAACTAAACTTTGAGATGGTCAGAGCACTCTGGATTTGTGTGGAACAGCAGCAGCCTGGACTGAGCCTGGACCCTCAGGTCATGTTGCTCACTGCAGTTTTCCCTCCTGGAGCAGTGTGTTCATGGGCTCAGCTGCTCAGGTCCTTACCAGGATGATGTGCCTGGCACCCATTTCTGGTTTCAGCTGTCCCAGCTTTTATTGCTGGAGCACATGTGGGTGGAGGTACACCTTTGCTGTCCCAGCAAGGGCAGGGGGTCACTGCCCAGCCCTGTGTGTCTTTACATGGCCCTGTTTCAGCAGAGGTTGGAGTGGGCTGGCTGCTGCTCTAGGACATCCACAGCCATACTGGCCTTTAGGAGCAGAGGTTGGAGTGGGCTCTCTGTGCTCCAGGACATCCAAGACTGTGCTCACTGTGGGAGAGCCTCACTAGCCGTGTGCTGCTGGGTGCTCCAGGAGCTCTCTTCAGCTCCAGAGATGACTGGAATCACCTGCCTCTTGACTGTAGCTCCTCTGCCTGCCTTTTTCCAGGGAAATACACAGTCAGCTCCAACTTGACTTGCTCCAATTACAGGTTTAAGTTGGTGCTTGCATGGCCTGTCATCCTCTGTACCCACAGTGAGTCACCAGGGAAGGAGCTGATCTTTCCTGTCAGGAGTAATGAGAGGAACCTGCTGTGCTTTTCCCTGCAGTATCCCTTGTATCCTGCCTAATTTCCTCCCCAAGAGGATTTTTCAGTCAGTGCAATTTGCTCTCTCACTCACCTCTACGTGAACATTCATTACCTGTAAGTTGATTTGTGCTGCAGCAGGTCAGACTGTTGAGCTTCTCTGTATTGTTTTGTGCTTGTGTATCAGTTGTTGTAGCTGGGTAACTCACCCCAGTAGTTTTAGGTAACTGAAGTGTTATCAGTGATATCGGAGCCCTTCTCTCCCTGTAGGTCTGTTCAGCTTGTGGCCAACAGCTCACCCTGAAATGTGAGTTGCCCCAGCCTGCTCTCAGGAGGGCAGACAGCATCCTGGAGATTTATTACTAAATAGGATAGTGCTTCCAAACCTGAGCTAAGTGAAGGTGTTAAGTATCCCTCCAGATCCTCATTATGCTGTTCAGTTATTGTAATCGTTCCTATGGCACCTTGGCAGGGATCTTTCGTACACTTTACATCAGCCTTTGTTTGGTCTTGATGCAAAAGCTTGTTTAATAATTAATGACACAATATTCTCGGGTGTGCCAGGGGGAAAATGGAGCTGTATGTGCGTGTGGTGCTGGGGCAGCGATTGCTGACTCACAGGGCCAGTGCTGAGCCCTCAGGCTGCCAACGGATCAACGGTGGAATTAAACATGCAGATGGGAAGCGTGGGACTGTGTGGCAGTGACAGCACCACGATGAAAGCAGAACAAATCAGAACAAATCTCCTTCTTGTCCCCCTTCCAGGTGCTTGGGATTCGCTTCCCCGGGCTCCTGGCAGTGCTGGTTTGTCCTTGGCTTGTGTTGTGGCCCAGCCCAGCCTCCCACTGTCCTCAGGTGATGCTGCTTGGTGACATTGTGAGGAGTTGTGCCTGTGAGACATCACTGAAGGGCTGTAGCTGTGGGACATGACTGAGGGGTTGTGTCTGTGTGACATCGCTGAGGGGCTGTAGGTGTGGAACACTGTAAGTGGTTGTATCTGCTCATAGGTTGTGTACTGCAGCTCTCGATGGTGACATGGGCACTGATGGAGCTGTTGCTGTGTCAGCACAATTGACTGTGTCGGAAACCCCTTGTCACCTGTGTTTTCCCTGCATCCAGCTGCCCTTTCTTTCACACCCTGCTGGGCCAAACTGTGTTTCTGTCCACTTTCCTGTTTTTTTTTTTTTTTCATCTTTATCTAACTCCTCAAGGCTATTTCTGTTTTGGATCACGACCGGATAATGTATGTCCCTGCAGTGACTCAGGGGGAGGTCCTTCATTCCCTAAAAATAGTCTTAATTCTCCAAATCTTTCTGGATGAGAGCACTGTCTGGTGCTTGCGTGGCTGGTTAAAGCAGCTTCTCCAATGTATGGGGGAGTAAATATGGTGAGGTGGGAGTCTGTGCCTTTCTCTTTTCCTTCTTTAACATAAGGCAGTGTTTCTGAAGCTGTTAATTAATAGAGCAGTCTCTTCTAGAAAGAAACAGAGCCGAATAATGTCCTTGGGACCCGCTGGTGTGTGTAAGATCCTCTCACTTCAGGCTGCTTGGTTGGCACAGACAACATTGGGTCTAGGAGGACTCTTAAAGAACAGCAAATGCTCCTTCCCATGGCACAGCCACAGATGTGACACAGGGGCTAGCAGTGGTGACCAGGATGGGAGCAAAGCTCCTCTGGGAGTCACTTGGCCTCTGGTGCCAGAGGTATGTTCCAGTCCATTGCTTTGCTTCCTCAGGGATGCTCAGGGGCTGCTGGTGCCACCATGTTTTCAGCTATTCCATGTTTGTGTTCCCAGCTGACTTGGGCCTTTGTGCCTGTCACTCACCCAAGCACAGAATTAGAGTATTTGTCACAGCAGCAAATATCCATGACAACTAATTCCCCAGTTCTGGGAACTGCATGATTTTTTAAGTTTCTCTTTTCCTGGGAGATGCACAGGGGTGGTTCCACAAACTTTTTTTTTCAGGTCTTCTGCAGCTGTCAGGAGTGGCGGCTCTTCTTGGAAGCGTGTGAAAAGTACACCGGTCCCAGTTTGGAAGATGGGGTGAGTTTGGGTGGATTTGGCTGCAGCATGGACATGGGTGACTGGGACATGCCCTTCCTGTCCAGGACTCTGCAGGCGTCGAGAAGCACCTTTTTGTCTTGGAAATGTGGAGTTGCTCTGCAGCTCATAAGAAGTCAATGATGTTGTGTCAGGTGAGGTTTAGGTTAGATCTCAGGAAAAGGTTCTTCCCTCAGAGGGTGGGAACACTGAACAGGCTTCCTAGGGTTTCGTCAAGGCCCCAGGGGTGCTGGAGCTCAAGGAGTGTTTGGACAATGCTGTTAGGGTGTCCTGGGCAGGGTCTGGAGTTGGACCCGATGATCCACGTGTGTCCCTTCCAACTCAGGAGATCCTGTGATTACATGTTCAGTTTCAGCCTTCGGTGTGAAGCCCTTTTTCGAGGCTCTGGCTGGGATCACTTGAGTAGTGCCACGTGTCTGGTGTCAAGGCGTTCTTCAGCAGCCACATCCTGTATTTTTGTAAGACTGAAAACTTCAGCTTTGCTGTTTCCAAACATGGAGGTTACTGCGACTGATGCTGGATGCTGTTTATGCACCGTTTCTTATACCCAAGTTACCAGTGAGTTGCTTCCCAGCAGACCTTGTGGAGCAAAAGGCACTGCACGTTTATAGTGTGTGGTCAGGTGAGACTAATCCCTGGCTTTATTTTATCCCAGCAGTGTTTTCCATTCCTTGTCTTTTGGATATCTGTGTTGGGGAGAGGCTGCTATGAGATCCCTGGCTTTCCGTCTCCCCTGGCATGGAATTTCGATAAGCAGAAGGAAGAGAGTGCTCAAACCAAGTCATTTTGTGATGGTACGAATGTGCCAGTCATCTTAACACTGTATAATTTGTATTGCTTATTTGCATCACTATAGCTCGGAATTTTACTTCCATTGTCTTGCCACAAGACAAGGATTCCCTTTGGAAGCTGGTGTAGTGCTCCCAGTAGCCATATCCTCTCAGGGATTGATTAGCAGTACATATAATGTGATTGGTTTTGTTAGATGGATGAGTTCACACTCCATTAGTTCCGGTATTTTCTGTATAATGTTGTTATTAATGGGTGAGTGGCCTCACAGCCGGGCTGTGGGTGATGCCAAGTGGAGCAGGGAGGTCACAGGGCTGGATTTCAGAGGGATCATGACAGGCTGGAGCAATGGGATGATACTCAGGATGATACTCAGGAGAGGCGAACACCAGCCCTGACCTGGGGTTGCTGGCACGAAGAGCTTTGTAGAAGAGCCCTTGGGGACACCAAGGTGACCAGAGTCACCTGAGGTCAGTGATGGCTTTGGCTGCTCAGCAGAAGTGCAGCATTGAGTTGAGGGGACTGTCCCCTCTGTTCAGCACTGTCAGGGCTGTGGGTCTGGCTTGGGGGTCCCCAGGGTGAGGCTGGAGTGGAGGAAGCATGTGGGAATGCTCAGCCTGGAGCAGAGGACAGGAGGAGGCCCACAGCTCTGTGGTAGAGGGTGTGAGAGGACAGAGCCTGGCTCTGCTCTCTCGGGATGAAGCAGTGGGCTGGGACCAGCACATAGCGAATCCCATGTGGACACACCAAAGCATGTTTAGTTGGGAGTGAGGGCTTGAATACTGGGAGAGGTGGAGGGAAATTATGACTATTCAAGCTGTAGATTCACAAGATCCTTGTAGGGATACATGATTAGGTGAATTAACACTATGCTTAAGCCAGGCAGCCTGTGACAGAGATGTGTCCATTTAGGATAGGACACTGAAACCACAACATGTCTAGTTATTGGTAGGCTTGTAACTGACAGAGATGCAGGAAAAGGAAATCCCTATTTGGACACAGGCCTTCGCCAGAACAGGACAATGGAAACACACCATGTTTGGGGAACACACGTGAACAACAAGTGACCACAGCTGGATTTGGGCAGAAGGTGTGTGGACACCTTGTGAAGAATTTAACCCTCAGTTGATTGGCTTGAGACTGACCTTAGGGAACCTATGGCTGGAGTTAGAGATATCTAACAGGAATAAACATTCGGAAAATGTAAACCATTTTATAGTATAAAAAATAATGCTGTATCACAATAAAGGGATTTGATGGATGGCACCAGAAGAGCGTGTTCGTGCATTTCTCTGCCCACAGCAAACACAGCCGACAGGGACTGAACCAAACGCACACGCAACCCCCCTGTGCATATATATGCTTACATATGCATATATAAAATATAATAGTAAAAAACCAATAGATCCTGAACAACCTGATCTGAATGCAGATGCTCAGAGCAGGAGACTGGACCCAACGCCTCCTGAGATGCCTTCCAGACATGTTTCATGTACCATTCTATGATAATTTGGTTTCTGACACCTTTATTAAGTTTACCTTCAGCTCTCGGAATGCTGATGGAGGATAAAGAAAAGCCATGTCATGTTTGTGGCTTGTCCTGGCAGCGCCAGGGGAGTCCTGGTGATTCCTGTGTCTGTTCAGACTCCCCCACTTCCATGGCACCCTGAATTGAGGGAAGAACTTCTCCCTGACACTGGGACAGCCTGAGGGTTGGCAAACCAAATTTATGATGGGATTAAGCTGTACTTTGCTGCTGTATCATGCTTTTATCTCTTATAGCTTAAAATAGATACAGTTTTTTGCTGGAACACTTGGGAGGCAAAAACCCGGTTGGGTTTCTGATCCCTTCAGGAATGGGATTGACTTAAGAGCTGAAGGACAGGAATTTTCCTATTTTTCAGCCTGTACAGTCTCTGGGATGTCCCAGCTGGGTGCTGTGTGCAGCTGTTCTCCCAGGAACCTGCATTTTTATGTAAGTGAACATGGAGAATGCACTGGTTGAGGCATCTTCCTCTTGCTCCCTGTCCTTTACACCTGTCTTGGGGTGACTTTATGATGTATCCCATATCGCCATATCGCCAACTCTACACCAGGAAAAATGAATCTTGGGCCTTTCTGTGTCTTTAAACTGGGCCCGAGAGCTGAGACAGCAACTTGAGGAGGAAATTTCCAGCAAGACCCCTGGAATACCCAGGTTCCAGCTGCAGAGCCTTTGGGCTCATTAACACTCCTTCCCACAGCTGCAGGATATAAGGCTTGAAAACGGCTCCTCTGGAGGTGTGCTGGAGAGAGGATGAAGAGTGAAACTTCTGTGTTTTCCTGAGACTTTGGTTTGTCTTCTTTGTTTCTGGACTTGTTCGGGACATTAGAACATCAAAACCTCCCTGGGAGACCCTTTCACCGGCCTGGCCTGGGGGGGCCCTCAC
>WEIV01021664.1:0-10948 GCA_013390005.1 Calyptomena viridis | reverse complement strand
GGATACATGATTAGGTGAATTAACACTATGCTTAAGCCAGGCAGCCTGTGACAGAGATGTGTCCATTTAGGATAGGACACTGAAACCACAACATGTCTAGTTATTGGTAGGCTTGTAACTGACAGAGATGCAGGAAAAGGAAATCCCTATTTGGACACAGGCCTTCGCCAGAACAGGACAATGGAAACACACCATGTTTGGGGAACACACGTGAACAACAAGTGACCACAGCTGGATTTGGGCAGAAGGTGTGTGGACACCTTGTGAAGAATTTAACCCTCAGTTGATTGGCTTGAGACTGACCTTAGGGAACCTATGGCTGGAGTTAGAGATATCTAACAGGAATAAACATTCGGAAAATGTAAACCATTTTATAGTATAAAAAATAATGCTGTATCACAATAAAGGGATTTGATGGATGGCACCAGAAGAGCGTGTTCGTGCATTTCTCTGCCCACAGCAAACACAGCCGACAGGGACTGAACCAAACGCACACGCAACCCCCCTGTGCATATATATGCTTACATATGCATATATAAAATATAATAGTAAAAAACCAATAGATCCTGAACAACCTGATCTGAATGCAGATGCTCAGAGCAGGAGACTGGACCCAACGCCTCCTGAGATGCCTTCCAGACATGTTTCATGTACCATTCTATGATAATTTGGTTTCTGACACCTTTATTAAGTTTACCTTCAGCTCTCGGAATGCTGATGGAGGATAAAGAAAAGCCATGTCATGTTTGTGGCTTGTCCTGGCAGCGCCAGGGGAGTCCTGGTGATTCCTGTGTCTGTTCAGACTCCCCCACTTCCATGGCACCCTGAATTGAGGGAAGAACTTCTCCCTGACACTGGGACAGCCTGAGGGTTGGCAAACCAAATTTATGATGGGATTAAGCTGTACTTTGCTGCTGTATCATGCTTTTATCTCTTATAGCTTAAAATAGATACAGTTTTTTGCTGGAACACTTGGGAGGCAAAAACCCGGTTGGGTTTCTGATCCCTTCAGGAATGGGATTGACTTAAGAGCTGAAGGACAGGAATTTTCCTATTTTTTAGCCTGTGCAGTCTCTGGGATGTCCCAGCTGGGTGCTGTGTGCAGCTGTTCTCCCAGGAACCTGCATTTTTATGTAAGTGAACATGGAGAATGCACTGGTTGAGGCATCTTCCTCTTGCTCCCTGTCCTTNGGCCTCCTTTTTATCAGAGAATATTTATCTCTCTGAACGTATTTGTCCCAAACCAGGACAACACCACAAGGAAAGCAGGAAAACCATCTGCTTCAAAGTGGAAAAACCTATGGATGCAAGCTCCTTGGAAGCTTAGTTTTAAATTTGGAGGTTGACTTGCAGAGGTCTAGAAATTCATCTTTTTTGCCCCGTAACAAGCCCATTTTTTCCTCCTTACAGCTGCAGACATCCAGCCTGGAATTGTCACTTGTAAATATCTTCAGAGGCTGCAGCTCTGTGTCCCAGCATGGATAAGTTCTGTAATTACTGGCTTGGATTGAATTCTGCAGCCCTAAGCTGCCTTTGCAGTGCTGGAATGAAACCTCTGACTGCTTAGAGTTGATATGCTCCATTTTGGGGATGTTGCAGGTTAATTTATTACCTGCCATCCCCTGCTTTGAGTATGGAGCACATATCATGGGAACAGGACTGATTCCATCAGGATTTTGCAATTGATTTCCAAGTGCACAATACCTGGTTATGACAGTCAAATTCTGCTGACAGTGGAGACTGCAAGCTTCAGGGAGAAATCCCTGTATATGCTGCACGGAGGCAGTGATGCATTTGTAGCGACCACTGGGATCGTGGTGTCTGGATCACACATTGCTGGATCACACAGCTCTTCCTTTTCCCCTGGGAACACTTCCCATGTCCATCCTGCCATGCTTTGGGCTCCTGCGGTGGGATCCTTCCCATGGCTGAGCCTGCTGGGGTGAGACCTCTGTGGCTGATGGAGAGAGGGGACAGGAGTCACTTCTTGGAGTCACTTCTTGGAGCACATAGATGCAGGGGGTGGATTTTAGGCCCAGCTTGGCTTTTTTTTTGTCTGTACAAGTGTTTGTTTAATGTTTGCTCTGTAATACATGAGAGCTCATCTCCCTGCTGTTGGCTGGAGAAAACAGAAAGCTGTGGAAAAGCTTTGAGAAGCTGCTTTTCCTTCTGGTGCTGGCTGTGCTTCTGGTGTTTGTTGTGGCAGGTGGATCTGTCCCTGTCTGGGAATCCACAGGGAGTGTGGATCACTGCAGGGACAGCTGTTGAGGCACATGGCAAATACCCTGCTTCTCCTGTTTTCCCTGATGTTCTTCTGTGCTGGCAAAGCCCCCAGTCAGTGCCCCAGTGTGTGTCACCCCTCTGCTTCCTTCTTCCAGTGGGATTTGTGCCAAGGAGCAACCAGAACCCTCTATTCTGTCCCAGCAGTGTGGTTTTGCAGTTGTTAGGGAGGCAGAGGAGGAGGTGTTTGAAGCAGGGGAGCATTGGATGTGGCTCTTACGGAAATGGATGCTGCTGAGGCTGAGAGCTAAAAATAAACGATTCCCAGCCCTGTCCCTGTGACGGGAGTTGCTGGATATGAGCTCTTGGGCACTCAGGGATGGGGGGTTTTAATGCCCTTTATGGAGCATCAGGGCCTGGATGCAGTGGAGTGCAGTGGAGATTTGGGACCTGCTGGCACAATCCAGCTGCTTCCCAGGAGCCTGAGCAGCTGGGTGGGCTGGGGGGGTTATCTGGGCAAGCAAAGCATGAAGTGGAGTTTTGGTAATGAAAAAAGAACCCTCAAGAAGGCTTAAGGCTGGTGAGGGACTTTGGACAAGGACCTGGAGGGGCAGGACAAGGAGGAATGGCTTCCCACTAACAGAGGGCAGGGCTAGATGGGATATTGGGAAGGAATTCTTGGCTGTGAGGGTGAGTAGGCTCTGGCACAGGTTGCCCAGAGAAGCTGTGGCTGCCCCATCCCTGGAAATGTCCAATGCTAGGTTGAACAGGGCTTGGAGCAACCTGAGATAGTGGAAGGTGTCCCTGCCCGTGGCAGGGGTTGGAACAAGATGGGCCTTAAGGTCCCTTCCAACCCAAACCATTCTATGATTCCCTGAATTGCTTGTTTGCCTTTGTGGTACATGTAAAACCAGGTGCTGGAGAAGCCCCTTGGCTTCCCAGAGTGGCTGCTGGAATGGGAGTGACTATGTATTGCTGATGTTGCTTTTGTGGATGTGAATCTTCCCTGCATGGAGGACAGGGCTGGGATGGCAGCTGGTTGTTCCTGAGCAGATGTGAAGGTGTCTTGTGAAGGGCTGGCTGGGACATGAGGACCAGGCTTGGCTGCAGTCAGAGGAACACAAAGGGATGGGAGAGAAGGGCAGGACTTGGACTGTGCTGAAACAGCTGGAACGTTTCTGAACTAAAACTGCTGAGCATCTTACTGCACCACACACATTGTCTTGCAGCACTTTGAACTGAAATAACACTGAGAGTCTGCTCTGAGCACTTGGGAAATTTGCTTAAAGCTGTAACTCCTCCCTGTCTGCCTGTGAGAGCTGTCCCTGGTGAAGGTCACTGCCTTTGCCTTCCCCCTTGACCATGTGTTTAACTCCTCTGCTCCTGGTAACCCACGGTCAATATCTGTAGGATTTTTGGAGAAAACATAAAGCCCCTGAACACTGATCCCAGAGCAGAGTATTGGCAGGGTTTAAATTATAAATCCCAGAGTGGTTTGGGTTGGAAGGGACCTTAAAGCTCATCTTGTTCCACCCCCCTGCCATGGGCAGGGACACCTTCCACTATCCCAGGTTGCTCCAAGCCCCATCCAGCCTTCGAGGACACTTTCAGGAATCCAGGGGCAGCCACAGCTTCTCTGGGCAACCTGTGCACGGGCTCACCACCCTCACAGGGAAGAATTTCTTCCCATTATCCCAGCTGGCGGTGGGAAGCCATTCCCCTTTGTCCTGTCACTGATCCTTAGTGCTCAAAGACCTTTGATCTTATAGTGGAGCAGCTGAGATGTGCCAGGTCTGTCCCAAAGTTGGTGACCAAGTTCAGTTGGGCATCTGCAGGATTTGATCCCAGAGCACCGTCAGTCCCAAGTGCTTAACTCTTGATTTCTGTTTTAAATAAAGGTCTTGGCATCTTCAGCGGCTGGAATGCCAGCTGCCAATGTTTTTTTCTTTTTTGGATTGTGTCATAAGGAATGGGAAAGGTCTTTCACTGTGCCACACTGCCCTTGAATGCAGTGCTGACATAATTTGCTTTGCTGCTTTCACTTCCTCTCTGGGAAAAACCTGCTGTTCCCAGGATTGCTGACCTCACACTCCTCAGGAGTATGTCCTCCAAGGATCAGCTGATCATTTCACGACCTTCATTAGCCAGGAAGGCACCTTGTGTGCATAAATCTCTCTTGTAATATTCAATTGCTCCCTTCTGCTCAGACTCCAGTGGCGATTTCGTGCCCACTGGAATCTGTTTTGCAAGGCAGCTGGTAACTGCTCCCAAATGTGGGATATGCTGATTGTGGAGGTGAGCACAGGTTTCTATGGAATGAAGTGGTCACAGGAGGCCACAGAAGTTGCTGCTGTTGGATGTCTGCCTTGAGCAGAGGCAGCTGCATGTCGTGTTTAGGGAATGGTGGAACTGAGGGAATCTCTCTCTAAACTTGCATTGGACACAGACCTGAAATCAGCCTCCACACCCTGCAGCATGTAAACCTGGAGTAAAGTAGTTGTTGAGCTGAGGATTTCAAAGTCAAGGACTGAGAAGCAGCAGTTTGGGTTTTAAATGTGAAATTTTATCTTTCTTTTTGTGCCTTACAATAGAGGAAAAAATATGTGCAACTGTGTGGGCTGATATCTATCCTTAAAGAATATTTCATACAGCATGAGATTATGCATCTAGATATCTATCCCTAGGGAATATTTCCTCCAGAAAGAGATCCTGTGCTATAATTTTGTGTTGTTTGAAAGCTGTCAGGAAGTGAGGAGTGTGATGACTTTGGGGTGATATTTGGGGTCACAGGCCCTAATTCGTGTGGTGTCTGTGAAGGAAATTTATTTGGTCCTGAAAACATTCACAGTAACTTGCAGAAAGAGCTGCTTGCAGCATGGAAAAATTCTTGGAAGTGAGCTCTTCTATCCACCCTCAGTCTTGGAAAGATGGGATTGCAGCCTGGATTGCATGCCTCTGGCAGGCAGGAATTGCATTCCTCTAGCTGCTGGGAATTGTAGCCTGGATTGCATCCCTCTGGCAGGTAAGGATTTTATCCTGGATTGCATCTCTCCAGCTGGCAGGAATTTTAGCCTGGATTGCATTGCTCTGGCTGGCAGGAATTGCAGCGTGGATTGCAGACTTTCCCTTAAACCTGATCCTTCCTAATCTGTGCCCATCCCGACTGTGGCCAGTTGCAGATTAATCGGCCTTTAAATAGAACTAAATCGTGTGTTTTCCCAGTAATCCCAATCCAACACTTGTCATGTGCTTGGCTGGGGTTGGTTTGTGCTTCCCTGAGTTTGGGGAAGGCAGAAAGAGGAAGGAAAGAGAAAATCGGAGCTGTTTGTCACATGGAGTTTGTGGTTTGTGAGAACCCTGCTGAACCAGCTGTGTTGTGCTGAGCATGGATAATGCTCACTGGGAAAACACCTCTGGAGCCACACGCCTGCATCCTCCTGGGCATTTCAGTTCTGGGATTGAGTTGTCATGAAAACCCTTTTTGTTTGAACAAAAAGGGAGAGTAATAATCCCGAAAGGATTGGTGTCCGTGTTCCACTCCCTGTGAGCTCTTGGCCTCAAACAAAACAAGTTTTAAAGTGCTTTTTGGTATTTCTCAGTCTAAAAGGGAATCAGAGATTTCGCTGGGCTTATATCCCCAATTACTCTGAAAAGGACATGGAAAATCTGAGTTTATTAGGAAATAAATGGAACACTTGTACAGGAGGGTCCTGTAACCAACCGAGGGGCTGCAATGCATCCAGTATTTCAAATACCGAGGATGGGGTGAGGATGGCAGTGAATTCAAGCTCCAGATGTGGAGGTACTGGGGAGGTGGTGGTGGCACAACAGCCTTTTGTTGGCAGCGAAAAACCGAGAGCACAGCTCCTGTCTCTGTGGGAATGGTTGCGGGTTCGGGCCCTGCCACTGAGGGCACTAAGAATGGGAGAGCTTGATCTGGTACAGAGAACTTTATAGACTATGGATTCTGCATGAAAATGCTTGTGCCTTGTTGTTGTGGAACAGCGTCTCATGGGAAGAGTGAGATGGGCACAAATGGCCTTCCCAGCCCTGTGGGGTCTTGGGGCTTTGTCATCTTTTGTGCTGCCCACAACTCCTGGGAAGGAAAGATAATCCCCTGAGAGGAATTTCCATCCTCAGTTAGTTAAGAAAAGGTTCATCCTGATTCCCCTGAGGGCTGTGGGGATTGTTTGACATCATCTTCAAAATAGAAAAGGTGCTGAAAGTGAAACCGGGTTCAGAGCCTGAACCCAGTCAGTGTCACCTGTCTGACCCCAGTTCTGCCAGGTTTGTTCCCTATCCCTGATTCCTGGTCTTCCCTCTGCCTGCAGTAGTCCCTGCACCTGACTCCAAAGGGCATTTCCTAGTTATGCTGTGGGTATAAATGTTTCTCTGTTTCTGCAGAGCCCTTAATGTTACAATATTTTCCAGTGTGGTGGAAAAAGGAAATCAATAAACTGGTTTCATCTTAATGCATGAAAGCATGTAGGAAAAATATGTCTTAATCTCTGAGTCAGGAAGCATCAGTGGTGTAAGAAGCAGTGGGGCTGTCACAGAATCACAGAATCCCAGAGCAGCTGGGGTTGGAAGGGACCTTAAAGCTCATCCAGTTCCAACCCCTGCCATGGTCAGGGACACCTTCCACTAGCCCAGGTTCCTCCAACCCATTCCCGGCCTGGCCTCGAACACTTCCAGGGATCCAGGGGCAGCCACAGCTTCTCTGGGCAGCCTGTGCCAGGGCCTCCCCATCCTCCCAGCCAAGAATTCCTTCCCAATATCCCATCTAACTCTGCCCTCTGTTAGTGTGTCCTTGTCCTGCCCCTCCAGACCCTTGTCCAAAGTCCTTCTTCAGCTCTTGGAATTCCACTGTGCCTGGGACATGGGTGCTGTGCAGAGCAGCCTCAGTTCCCTATCAGGATTCTCTGCCTGATCCCGTTGGAGCTGTGAGAAAAGAAGTCGAATTTTAGGAGGGACAAGGCTACCCAGAGTGATGCTGAGCCTTGCTGGTGGGAAGGAAATCAGAGAAATTCCATTGGCATCCCTCATGCTTAAGTGTTGGGAGCAGAGTGTGACCGAGGTCGTCCATTCCTTGCCCTGTCCTATTAACTTCTCTCAGAACCACACAGTTATAATTACAAGTTCTGTGTAAGCAGCATCTTCCCAACATCCAAAGCTCAATCTTTGGCTGTTGGGATATCACCAAACACATGGCTGTGGGGCTGGGGGCTGAGAAACCACTTTATTATCTATTTCCTCACCTTCTTTTTGCCCTGTTGATAAATCTGGGAGCTCTTCCAAAGGAGTTTTATTCTTTATATACAGTGAGATTTGGTGCAGTTGTTAAAGCTGAGCAGCCTCCTGAAGCTGGAGTGTCCCCTCAGAACTGGGAAGCAGGTCTTTAAATCAGGATTTGCTGCTCTTTTATGGCACTGCAGTGTGAAGCTGCTCTGTCAGGCTGAGGAAGAGGAGTCACTGAAATTTAGACTCCAGGAGTTTTCTCCTGAAGCCTTTTTAAGGAACTGATGTTATAAATTGTCTTGTCAATCTCTGTGTGTTTAAATTTGTAGTGTTAAGGATCTGAAACAGCTTTTCCAGTAAAAAAACAAGGGAGAAATGCTGCAAATAATCTTTGAACAAGATGTCTGAAGGTTTTTTGCAAAATCCATCATTGTGAGTCGCTGGGATACAAGAGCTGTGTGAGGCCGGTGAGTTGGGAGGGTAACGATGATCCCAGCCTGGAATTTCTGTTATTGTGTCAAAATAAAAAAAAAGCAAATGTGGTTGCATTCGAAGCAGCATCCTGTGATGGCTTGGACAAAATCTGTGCAGGAATTGTGACTTGTGCATCCAGAGAAGGTTCGACAGCTAGAATAGGAGCCTCCTGTTGTTGTGGTAAAGGATATTCCTGCTTTTAGAGAATCTCCTCTCTGATGGTCTTAACACATCCATAAGCAGCACTGTTCTTGCCACAGGAATGATTTTGGGGATAAGCTATGACACTGTGTCCATGATTCCTGGCCTGCTGTGTTTGGAGCCAGAGCGGTTTCTGTGCCTTGGCTCAAGGCTTGCATGGAGCGTGTCCTGGAGCTTTGGGGATCTTACTGCTGGGAAAAGGGATTCTAGGAGTTATCCCCTGGCTGGGTGGCGGCTTTAGTCCTCTCTGTGGTATTTTGGGATATTTTTTCCCTGTCTCTGTATCCTGGCTAGGACTCTGCAAGGCTGGCAGTGTCCTTCCAGCCTCCCATGCTCAGCTCTAATTTCATATCTCTGAAGGAGAATCCCATGGGTTGCTCCCTTGCAAAGCTAAAAAATCCTGGACACTCAGCTGCCTCCACCTCTGTGTGCTCCATGTCCACATTTAACCTCTCCCTCAGCTCCCTGCAGCCTGCCCAGGTGCTCCATGCGCTCAGTGCTGGGATTACTGCGGAGAGGGGAGAAGCAGGAAATCTGCCGGGATCACGTTATGCAAGAGCTGAGCTGGGAGAGGTGAACAAGCAAATCCCAGGAGGTCTCCAAAGGGCACCTCTGCTTTTTGCTGGATGCAGAGAAGGTTGTTGGCTTGAGGCTGGGTCAGGTGCCTGCCTCGTGTGTGGATGCCGATGGATAGAAATTGTTTTCCCATGCAGATTGCAATGGGAAGGCAGCTTGGAGAGCAAAATTCCAGTTTTCTTGAGTGGGAGAGCGAGGCTGTTCAACTGCAGTGGATGTAGTGCTGTCACCTTTGAGACCTTTGCTGGGTGTTGAAGAGGTTTGATTTTAGCAGCTCTCTCAAAGTGGTAAGGGATCCCTCCTGGGAACTGCTGCAGCATGAAGGGATGACTTGGGAATAAAAATCAACACTTGATTTATTTGGGACTAATTTACTTCCTGCAAACAATTGTAACCACACTGCACTGGGCCCAGACTTAACCTGTGGTGCTGAGAGACACAAACCATAAATCTTCAGGAGGCTCCAGGAGGATTTTGTGTCCACATGTCGAGCTTGGATGTGTCCCTGGGATAAATCTGCCCTGCAGAGCAGGGTCAGGGCTGAGCAAGTTGGAGATTGGGATGCTGTAGTTAGAATTGGGGGTTTGGGGATTTGACTTCCTGCTCAGCCAGAGTGATTCCTTCTGCCTACAGACAACCGCAGGAATAAGGTTGGCAGTGAGTGTCTCTGGATTGCTGCCCCTTCTTCCCTGGGAGGGGCTGTGTCTCCATCCCTGACACTTTCTGAGGGCAGTTCTCTGCTGTGCCTGTAAAACCTCCTTCAGGAGACGTACACACTCCTGTGCTGTGATGTTGTTCTGAAATTACAGAGTTGTTTAGATTGGAAAAGCCCTCTGAAATCTTGGAGGTCAATCGTTAACCCACTATTGCCAAAGCCATCTCTAACCCATGTCCCCAAGTGCCACATCCACACATTTTTTTAACATTTCCAGAGATGGTGACTCCACCACTGCCCTGGGCAGTCTGTTCCTGTGCTTAACCACTCTGAGTCAACAAGTTTTTCCTAAGATCTGACCTGGTCCTGGATCTTCTGCTGAATCTTCTGAGTATCCCAAATATGTGTTTGAGTCATGATGCACTTCTGTAATCATTCTTTACTCTGACACTCTGTGTTCTCCAAACTAAGACATATATAGTATGTATTAATCAGTAGTATAAGTAAATAAGGCAGCATGGTACACAGCTGTGCCAGGGGAAGTTTAGGCTGGACGTTAGGAAAAAACCCTTCATAGAAAGAGTGATTGGCCATTGGAATGGGCTGCCCAGGGAGGTGGTGGAGTCACCTTCCCTAGAGTTTAAAAAAAGATTGGATGTGACACTTAGTGCCATGGTTTAGTTGGTAAGATGATGTTAGGTAATAGGATGGACTTGGTGATCTCAAAGGTCTTTTCCAACCTAGTTAATTCTGTGATTCTGTGCTATTAATCAGTAATATAAGTAAATGAGGCAGCACAGTACGTATTAATTAGCAGTATAAGTAAATAAGGAAGCTGCCACAAAACTCACTAAGCACTATATAGCACAAAACTATTAATGCCAAACACAGAGACCTCACGCTATTGTGCTGAAGTGAAAACAATTTTCCAACATCTTCCCCCATTCTGCAAAGCCTCCTTCTCCAAGAACTCTACCTTGTGTGGGGCACTGACCCTCCCTTGTCTCTGTTCCTGAGTAGGACACAAGCAGAGATGGCCCACACGTGCCGTGGCACCATCAACCTGTCAACGGCCCACATCGACACGGAGGACTCGTGTAACATCGTGCTGTCCAACGGCGGCAGGACCTACCACCTGAAGGCCAACTCAGAGGTGGAGCGGCAGCGCTGGGTCACGGCCCTGGAGCTGGCCAAGGCCAAGGCCATCCGCATGCGGAACAACCAGTCAGGTAGGAAGCACCTCCGGGACCTTCCCGATGCATCCCTGTCCTCCGAGTGGAACCTTTGCGGGGCCAGTTTCAGAAGGAGCGGATGGTTCCACAGGGACACAGACTGGGCACTGCTCATTGTCTGAGCTCTGAGAGGCCTTTAGAGCCCTGGTAATGCTGGGAATTGTGGAGAGACATGAAATGAATTAATGGTGCTTGTTCCTGAAGGCAGGAGGATGTGCCTTTCTCCGGGAGATTCTCTGCTGCTCCCTATGGACAGGGAATGCTGTGAACACATACCACATGGGTGGTATTCCCATAGCTTAGCAGAGTTTGGTGGATAGCAAATATATTTAGTTGAGCTGTCCCTGTGTGT
>WEIV01021663.1:4735-19959 GCA_013390005.1 Calyptomena viridis | reverse complement strand
GGAAGGTTTAAGCAGTCTTTTCTTTCCCCATATTTAATTCTTTTCATATGACAATGAAGATTTGCAGAAATCTTAGAAAAATTTTGAAAAATGGTCTCCCTTTAAAGTACAATAAAACCGTAAGAGATTTGGGCCATAGTTGGCATTCTGCTGTCCTGAACGTCCTTCAAACCATTCCTGACAATTCTACTTCTACTAATAGGAATCCGTGTCCGCTTCAGTCTTTGTGGTTTGTTTTGTTTTGGTGGGGTTTTTTGGGGTTNGTTTTGTTTTGGTGGGTTTTTTTGGTGTTTGTTTGTTTTTAATTTGTTTGTTTGTTTGTTTCCAGTCACTTGAATGGCTGCTGAAGTTTTCACTATATACAGCTTGGAGCCTAATGTCTTTGGGTCACTAATAAGTACTCCAAGCTTCATAGAAGCTCTGAGATTAGCTCAGTAGTTAGAGCATGGTGCTAATGATGCCAACCAAGGCAGTGAGTTTAATTCTTTGTATGGGCCATTCCTTTAAGAGTTGGACTCGATGATCCTTGTGGATCCTTTCCAGCTCAGAATATCCTGCAACTCCTGTCTGTAAATAGGATTTTATTGCCTGAATAAAAGTCTTTGAATTTCCCGAACCCACCCACAGGATTAGGACACTTCTCAGAGGAAGTTACTGCTCTCTTAAAAGGCTGATAAAGTAGCTTGTAGCAGGCAGTGAGTGAAGGCAGGGAGTAGTGCTTCCTGCTTGAGAAGTGGCAGATAATGCTATATGTAAATCTTTCAAACTGTTTTGGTTTTGTCATCAGAAATGCTTACTAGTTTTGGCTACGTTATCCTCTGCTTCTGTGTATTGATAGAGTATTGATACCACATGAATCCTCTATAAATTTCACAGTAACAATGCAGCCCTTCCCGCACTTTCTCTACACTGACCAAGACTGTTTCATTGAAACCTTCTGTGCCTGATTTGCACAGCTGTTATAATGTCTCTTCATTACACCTCTGTGACTTTGTTCTGGGAAAGCTGGGCAAGACTGCTTTGGTCAGGGTAAATGACCATGCTATGCTGCTGAGAATTTTATCTCTTCTCAATTCTCTCATTTTATCCCTTCTCATGTTTCCCTTTCTTGGCATGCATGTGGGCCTGTATGCAGGCCTGCAAGCAGAGCTATGGCAGTCATGTTGATGAATGCTAACTGGACAAAATCTGGTGCAGCTGTAAGCAATCATTTTAAGAGTAATTCATTTGGATATTAAATATCCAGCCTGCAGGTTTTATGCACCTATCAGAGGGATAACTCTCTGCATTAATTTAACACTCCTTCCAGCAGGACATTATCATCCCTTTCTACCAGTTTGTTTTTTTTTTTTTTTTTTGAACAATTTGTATTGCTGGATCTGTACCTAAAAATGGTCTCTAGCACAGTTTTTTCTAACCACACAAGTCCACAGGCTTACATGCTGTATTGACAACCAGGTTGTTACTCAAAAGGGAAGTCCCACAGTCAGCATATATCTCTGCCCTCACATGCGCTTTAAGATGTTGTCAAGTTTAAGAGTCTTCTAGTTCATAAGGCAGGGGGTGCATGCAGCAAGTTATTTCCTTAAGTGGAAGATATCTCTCTTAAAAAGGATAGAAGAATCTTGCTGCCCAGTTTGAAGATGCTTTCTTCTGCTTTTATTAATTAAGCCATGTTGTCTCTCTCCTCTCTCAGTGGAAAAACAATATATATGCTGAAATCTGATATCTGAATTGGTATGGCAATTGACCTGGCTGTCACGAGCCAGGGTGAGGACACAAGTCAGTGCAGTCTGTCTCTGACCTGTTAGTAAAAAGAGACAAAATTAGATCATGCTACCTAAACAGTTATTTAAGTGGAACACTTTTGGCCATGTAAGGTGGGTCTTTTGTCAGGAGACCCTCATCTTGGTTTGCATCTTAACTTGAAGACAGCAGTTGGTAGACATCAGCTTCCCAGGAGACATAATAGATCAGATGGGCTCCAAAGAGGAAATTGTAGGGCAAGAGCCCAAAATAGATGACAGAAGCTGCTGTATCCAGAAAGCTACTCTTACTGACCCATAGGTAGTCTGGCTTAAGTACATAAACTGTGTCTTTGCCTCTAAAATCTGGTCAGTAACATGCATCCATGACAAATCACTTCTCGGTTGTACTTATTCTGAGGACAAAGCCAATACAAAGCAGGAAAATTGTAATTTCTATGAAATGATGGTCTGAAATAGAACACAAGGTCATGAGATCTATGCTTCACATAAATACCATTGCTGTCATTCACTTATATGACCTTTACTATTTTGGTACTTGTTTTACAGATGCACACTAATGATCTCTGCAGTTATTCTTAGAAATGTATATTCAGTGAAATGCTTCAAGAGTTAAAACAAGGCAATAAACAAAGTTGCTTATATGACACATTGTCTCTTTATGTAATTTTAATTAACCATTGATGTGTCTCTAAATATTTATGAGTTTTTTAACTCTTGTAAGAATGCAATTATTAAACATACCCACACCATTTTCTGGATATAGAGAAAATGTAAGCAGATGAAAATATTTGCCAGGATATTTATTCTAGTGTTTGGAGGCTAAAGTCCTATTTCTGCAAGAATGTAATTTCCATGTACCTTTAAACATTCATCAATATTTTGCAGCTGACACAGACATTAGTAGAGGGTCCTGTATTTCACCTAATTTAATTTCAAGCTCCAGTGTTTATTTTAGATATGTGTCCTATAAAAAAAAATCTCATCCTCCTCTATGGTATTTTACATGCGAACACCACATTTGGTTTGAGATTATGCACCACATGACGGCAAAAAATTTGACGAGCTTTTTTTTCAATCCTTACATGTAAAAGACCAAACAACAGTAAATAAGAACAGGATGAGAAGATGTAAATAATCTCTTTCTCTTGAGCCAATAGGAACATCACTAAGAATCTTAGACAACTTGCATTGGTCTTGACTCTGTAACTGAAAATGCATACTATCTGCTTTTCCATTTTCAATTGCAAGCAAGAGTCAAGAGCAAAAACTCATTTTCTTGCATATAATATTCTCCTCTAGTCCTGGAACTTTAACAGTAAGAAGTAAAATGAAATAAACAAGCAACCATAAACTGCAATGCTACAAAGTTAAGTCTTTGGTGAAACTGACTTCATCAGTGAATAGAATTTTACCACTGATTCAGCAGTTTATCGGGACTTTACCTTATTTATATTACAAATCATAGAATCATATGCAATGAGGCCTCCCTTCAGTTTCTTCTTCTCCAGGTTGAACAACCTGCAGTGACCTCAAGTACAGCTTGTATGACTTCCCCCTAGACCATCTTCATAGCTCTCCTTTGGATTCTCTCTATATCTTTATATCTTTCTTCTATTGTGGTGTTCAAAACTGCACACAGTGCCCAAGGTGAGGCCGCACCAGTGCAGAACAGAGAAGGACAACCACCTCCTTTGACCAGCTGGTGATGCTTTGCCTGATGCCCCCCCAGGACATGGTTGGCCCTCCTGGCTGCCAGGGCACTGCTGACTCAAATTCAACTTGCCATCGACCAGGACCCCCAGGTCACTTTCTGCAGTGCTGCTGTCCAGCATCTTGTTCCCCTGTCTATCTGTACTAATATCAGTAATTATTTTGTTTGCAGGTGCCATAGATTCATTCCATTATACTTCCTCTTTTCTGCTGTGTTTCTACTTGCCATTTCAGCTGCTTATAGCCAGCCAGGTGGATGCTGTGCTGCCATCTATGTCAGTGGAACAATTATGCAGCACCCAGGCTGATGATGTGTGAGGTGGTGTTCAGATTTTTGAGGCATGTAGAAGCCTGAGCTCTGCTACTTCCATCTCCATCCAACTCTCTCCAGGACAACAAGATATAAATTTTCTAGACAGCACAGTCTTATTAAAACTGAAAAAGTAGATAGAGAGTAAACTGATGAAAGACACACAAAAAGTTACCTTTAATTTCCTTCTTAATTTAAGTCTGTTTCATAACATTTTCTTCATCAGCAGAAGAAAATATTAAGAGTAGCAAGTATTTTCTTTCCAGAGATTCACTGTGATTTTCTTCTTTCCATCTATCCTTTATTTCACCTCCCAGTCTTCTCTTATAGGCTTATAAAATACTTCTTTCCTCTAGTGTCTCTCTTCTCTTTTGTCTCAGCTATTCTTGCTCTACCTGCCATTTGTCCCAGTCTTTCAAAATTACTACATTAAAAAACCTAATACAGTGCCACAAAAATATCTAGGAAGAATAACTGAACATGATAGAGAAGCAAGATAGGACAAAGAAAAAAGTAAGAGAAAACACAGTCTTTTTTTAGAGATGTGAAAATACTGATAATGGTTGTGATACATGTTTTCCATCCCAACAAGTATTCTGTGGAGGAAAATCCCAGCTAATATCCAGGTCTTTCACTTTCCACCTTTCCCTCCCCTTTTTTTTTTCCCCTCCTTTAGCACACTTAAAACATCCTGGTCACCTCAACTTTCACTGAAGAGAACAGATCCTATCTTACATAAGCCTCAGGCCTCTTCCGTACTTGAGAGCCTTTTTATACTTCTAGTATTCCAGTTTATAAATAAGATGCCTCAGGAAAGTTCTCTTAGGCTTGAAAAAGATTATCTGATATTCCACTGAAAAAGAATATCCTTCTACCTCTCAGGAAAAGATGCTGAAAACAAAAAAAAGTTGCAAGAAATAGAACAGATGGTTGATTGTCAAAAAAAGACTGTCAACTATTCTTTGGAGAGCATGGGGCACATGATAAAGTCAGAATAGCAAAAAAAAAAATCAAACCACATCAGGCTTTGCTAAGGAAAATAAAAAAATATGCACATAGTAGAGAAGGAGATTTTCTTGTTGCATAAATGGAAAAAAAGGACAGGAAAAAACATTCAGGGTCTAGAATAGAGTGTAGAATGAATTCAAATTTGGGACAAACGTGATGTGTCTTTTGCTTCATTTTCCACTAAGAAAGATAACGCATAATTGCCAGCAGAATTATATTTAGAATTGCAAATCACTGTGTCTTCCTGTAGAAAACCACGTGTATACAGACTGACATAGCAGGTGAAGTCTCTGGAACATATATGATCTGATCAATAGAGTTAGGTCCAGTTGAAAGGTCTCATAATTGATCTTCTCCTTGAAGTGATACAGTCTGACTTCAGGGTAGTAAAGATATCCTTGTAAAGGAAAGGTATTCAGAATAAATGTAATACAATCTGTCCAACAGAAGCCTTGTACAGGGCTTTCAAACAAATTTTAGAAGAAAGACATGGGAGTATATGAAAATATAGGTTGGATTAAATATATTGGCAAAAATACAAAAGGATTACCAAGAATGGTTTTAGTCGTGTCAAATGGCCCCTTTGGGAACATATACTTTTTGAACAAAGGCTGAATGATGGACTTATCTCACCTGAATTCAATAAAATCATATAATAAAATGGTAGCTCATAGGAATTAGCTAGTTAAGATGATGGAAACAGTCATTACTACAGCAATCACTAGAAAGGAAGACAAAAGAGAAATGGTGACAGATGCTACTAACAGAACTAGGCAGAAGCTAGGTGGAGTCCTCAAGGACTTGCACAGACTGATCTATAAAAGTAATGACTTGGGAACAAGAAATGAGAATGTAATAAATAATTTTACTGATTGTGCAAAATCGATAGGCATCACCTACACAGAGAAGAAACAGAACACCACCCAGGAAGAACTAAATGACCTGGTCGAGAGAGCTAACTGAGAAGGGATAAAATTTAATCATGCAAAGTGCCATCTCATGCATTTGGCAAGATGCACTAGTATAAATAGGGAAGTCATCAAGTGAAAGTAACAGAGAAAAAGAAAGATTTAGTATTTTAATCAATCACAGCATGACTATGAGCCTCAAATACTGCTGTTGCAATGAAAATGAATGTATCAGTTCAGGTATTCCCATTGAAGGCAGGGAACCTATAAATCCCTCTCCATCAGCAAAAGCTCATCAGGAATGTTGTGCACACTTTGGTCACATACATACGAGAAAGATGAACTCAAGCTGCAGAAAGTGCCAAGCAGGTTTACTACAATGATCAGAGGTATGATGAGTCCATCTTACGTAAGAGAGCCTTTGGCTTGTTTAGCTTAGCAACACAACGGAAGGAAAGGGTGTATAATTGCCCTCTCTAAAAATACCACAGAAGAGATGAGCTATAAAAGCCAAAGGATGGTGCTGGCACAAGAAAAAGAGTGTGAGCAGTCATGAAGAAATCCAGGCTAAAATTAAATGAAGGTTTGTGTGAAAGGAGTGAAGTACAGGGACAGCAGTTACTGGATCGAATCATGGGGGCAAAATTAAATTAGGCTTGAAATGAAGCTTCATACATCTCTGAATGAGATTATGTTGTGTGTTTTCTGGTGTTAAAAATGGACCAGACTCAGAAGCTCCCTTCCATTACTGTGGTTTTTGCTGGTATTTTAGACGATGAGAACATATGGCTGATACTACAGTCATATAAGTTTTTAAGGGTGACAGGGTTGTACAGCAGATTTTTATGTACTGTAGATTTCTTGAATGTGTTCATAGAGCCACGGAAAATACTTATGAGTGAAATTAATGTGGACCACCTCTTCATCCTATCATGAATATCATATTCTTAAATGTTCTGCACAGTTATAGTCACACTTTTAAGGCCTCTATCACCTTTCCTGAGAGGCTATTTCAGAATCCAGTTGATCATTCTTAGTAAAAACTCCGAATTTATAATTTCCTGGGACAAATTTGCAATCATTACCCTATTCTAAACTTTTTCTAGATGTGCAAAACATTTCAGCTTCTTCTCAACAGATAATGAGTATTTAGTCATTTACATTTTCCTCATAACTTATCTTGCCATTCATCATTACTACACTTCTCCCTGTTTTTGTAATTCTGCTGTCAAAGAAATCAATTGTATTCTGCCTAATAGTGCTCTGAGGGTAGGAGAACGCATTTGTCTAATATTTCACTCTGAAAAGTTTATACTACTTTAAAAAAAAATAATACTATGACTTTTGCTTTTTCCAAGTTAAATGCAAACCCTAGTGAGTTCTGAGACCAATACCCGCCCCATTAATGAGAGTTTTTCTCCATCATGACCTCTGTGACTTCACTGATAGAAGCTGTAGTCTGATATTGCCAGCATCTTTTCCTGAAAGAACTGGCTCTGACCTGAAAGCATCTCTTTCCCACAGAAACTGTGCTGTAAGAAAACAAAACCGGTCTCTAGTCATGATAATTTTCTGAAAGAAAAAAAAAAAGAATCTTTTATATGCTTTCAGTTATTATTTTTTTATTTATTGTTTAAAAGTATATGTGAACACTGCTATATTATGAACATAGCCATATAAGAGCACTGGAAGGGGGAGAGATGGAGCGGTTCATTCTTGCTTTATGTCCTAGGGTGCGTCAAGTAAAGCATCACTGGTCGGTCAAGGGAGGGGATTGTCCTGCTCAGCTCTGCACTGGTGTGGCCTCACGTTGAATATTGTGGCAGTTTTGGTCACCACAACATAAGAAGATATTAAGCTATTGGGGAGTGGTCAAAGGAAGGCAACAAAGATGGTGAAGGGCTTTGGGGGGAGGCTGTATGAGGAGGGTCTGAGGGCACTTGGTCTGTTCATCCTGGAGAAGAGGAGACTGTGGGGAGACCTTCTTGCACTTACAACTTCCTTGTGAGGGGAAGAGGTGGGGCAGACTCCTTCTCTGGGGTGACTAGTGACGGAATCTGAGGGAATAGTATGAAGTTGTGTAAGGGAAGGTTTAGGTTGGATATTAGAAAAAGGTTCTTCACCGGGAGGATGCTGGAACAGGCTCCGCAGGAAAGTGGTCACAGACAAACCTGCCAGAGTTCAAGAAGACTTTGGACAATGCTCTCAGGCACATGGTGTGACTCTTGGGGACGGTCCTGCAGGGCCAGGAGTTGGATTTGATGATCCTTGTGGGTCTCTTCCAACTCAGCATATTCTGTGATTCTATGATTTATACGAGCCACTGCAGGAGCCAGCTATGATCTGACCTTTCATCTTAAGGGACTGAAGCATGGAGAGCATCAACAGCCTAAACTCAGACACAATCAAAAGGAAGGACCTCAAGTGTGCCTCTTCATTTTGCACCTGAAAAAGGGGTTGGATGTTTATGGCAGTGCAGTAGATATTAATAAGGAAGCACCGTGTGACATTTCTTCACATTATCTCCTAAGTCTTAAAAAGCACAGTACCCAACTGATCTTCTTTTAGCTCTCTCTCCTTAGAAGTGTTCAGAAGAGGTACAAACAATTAATTTCACAATGTACTTAGGAGCACCAGATAAATTTTGTTCTACATGAGAAAAATTATGTTACCACATTGGCCTTTGCTAAATGATACAGACTTCTATATTTCTGTTTCTCTTCCTAGAGCCTGAGTATGTAATAACTGCAAGGAGATATATAAAGAAAACTTTTTCACCAACATTTTTTATACTTTCAGGTATACATCAATGAACTACAGTTCCACCTACAAGAAAATAAATTTCTGCAACATTTTTTCATTTTTAATACCCCACATCCAGCAACATTAACGCTGTTGAAACTTCCTATACAATCTCTTAACTTTATGAATTCCCTTTTTTTGCTTGCATTTTGCACTGAATTCCAGTTTAATTGGTGTTTACTAGAAGACAAATGAATATAATTGGTAAAGAATGAGAGAAAGAAAAGATTTTTTTCTGAGTAATATTTAAAATTTTTTAATGACTACACTACAAAATGCTAAACACACAATGTTTTTTATATTACCGATGAAAGTAAATCCTGCTGTCCTTATTAGCAGTGATGAATACCACACTTTCCCCATAATCTTATTCAGCTGTTTGCGACTACTCATGGACTAAGAAAATTAATTGTTTGTGGAAAGCTAGTCAAGGCTTGACATAATCAACTAATTTGCAAAATATATGAGAAACAGAGAATTATGTTTATTGTTTTCTTTAGACAACAGTTCATTTCTACAATTACAGAGAATGAGTTTTGCCTTCTCTCTGAAGGATTAGCAGTGTTTAAACTTTCTGCTAAAATGGTTTCTCTTCTGATTTTTGATAGCACAATGCAAGAGTTGTCTCTGACAACCAGTGAATCTCTAAATTTCATGCAACAAGGACAGAAATCTGACTGCATATTTTATTTTTCAGGAAAATAATAGGTATTCGATTAATCAAGCTGGGAGTGTTGTGACATAGTTATTTCAAAGGGACCGTGTTAGACCTAGACTTTCAGTTAATGGAACATCTTGGTAAAAGCATCTTTATAGCAATTCATCCTGATCATTCTGGTAAAGAATAACGGTTGATTTATGCATATGTAAATCAGAAAGCTACTTGTTTCTGCATTGGCTTGTTTCTGCATTGTTGGTTTAGATACAATAAGACATCCATGAGATTTAAATATCACTAATTTTTTATGAGATTTGTGGAAGCTTCCTGGATAATTCTGACAATAAACACTTGAAGTAAGCAATTATGCTGTTCTATCCTAAGCAAAAGGTACCCAGCAAAAACACCCAATCTGCAGTAGTTTGGTAACATACAATACCGAGTGGAATACTAGCCTTCAAAAGACGAGTATCTCCAAACTAGAGACTGCAGTCCCTATTCAAAAGTCCAGGTATTCATTTAAGGTGGTTTAGTGCTTGAGTAGGTGCCTATGCGTACCCTTTAACCAAAGTCTAATTGCTCATTTGGAAAAACTAAGGAGTTATTCTTAAAAAATCAGTAATACAGCTGAATAAGTTGTATTTATTCATTTACCTGAAGTCATACAGAAAATATGCCACTGAATAAAAATAACTATAGATATTATAATGCTTACATAATGATATGTGGTTGGTAGACACCTTTTCTAAGTAAGCATACTGGGACATTTCTTCACATTATCCTCTAAGTCTTAAAAAGCACAATACTCAGTAACTTAGTAAACAAATTATCCTTCTGACTGTCCTTAGTCACTCAACACCTTCCTTAACTAAAACAAAGATCTTAATTATCAGGTCATACCAGAAGAGAAAAAAATATCATTATAACTTTGGAACTTTTCTATCACATAGGTCATTACTATTAATATCAAGTTAGTTTCTTCCCAGAAAAAACCTGCTGACATCATGGAAGACAAAAAGTAACACTAAAATGTGAAAGGAGATCAGAAAATCATGGACTCTAGACTCTTTAGTGAAAGAGTGGAATGTTAAAGATGCCATTTATATGCTACAAACTTGTCACTGACAGAAGTTGGCCTATGGTAATGCTGCCACCACCACTTTCTCTATGTTTATTAGAAAGAGCCAAGTTTTGCTAAGAAATATTTGTTTCTGGTAGATCTCGCTGCTCAGTCCTGTCAAGTGGATGTCTGTCAGCCCTGAAGGCAGATGTACATGTAAATTAACCACTATGGTTTTATCAACACAAATTCATCTCTATAGAATAACTTCTTTTAAAGGCAAAAAGTCTCTCACTTTTCAGTTCACCTCACTAAATGCAAGAGTGTGGATGAACTGGCCATTGGAGATTTGTGCCGGAGACATTTTTTTCCTTCAGTAGATATCAGAAAGGTTAAGAGCAACAGGACAAAAAGACTTACCTTTAGGGGAGAGGGTAAAGCCAGTTTGTAATTTTTCTGGTTTATCTTATGATTCAATCTTACTAGGAGGTCTTTGATTGAATCAGATTGGCTGAGTCCTTTTTGGAAATCCAAGCAAAGATTCTGGACCAATATACCTCCAGAATCTGACCTGAAAATTCTTCTATTAGATCTGACTTTTAAAATTTGTGCTCTACAGACAGAAAAAATAAAATAAAAAAACCCCAAAGTTTAAAGTATTCAGTTTTCCCCTTGTCATCAGTGTCTTTATCTTCTGGATCTGAAATCACCGTGTCAAGTATTGATTTCTGACATCACAGCCTGGGTGTTAACTTTAATTCATGGTTAATAATCAATTCTAGACCTTTCTCTGATGTCTCTCTCTATTGCTGACTGCAGAATAAACCACTGTAAAATTGCTAGCACATCTTTGCGGATTTACACAGCAGTACTGTAGTAATGTGAATTCCCAAATGCAGATTGCCATAAAGGAAGCTGAAAAATGGGAAACAGTGTGGAAGGAAAACAACTTTCAGATATCTCAGATATAACGAACAGAGTGAAATAATTTCTCATAATTTTTAAAGCCTTCAGAGGTCAAAGGTCACAAACAGATAAGATGAATTTCTGAAATGCATCCAATAAATGCTCTTGTTACCTCAAATAGAACTATTTCACATGCACACTAAGATACGCTAAGGTTTATAGCAGCATTGCAGTTCCTAGAAATCTGCTAACTTCATCTTATGTTTTCAAATAAATACAAACCAGGACTCAATCTAAGTGGCGTGTGGTTGAGTGGCCAGCAGACAGCTTGTGGCATGGCACTTATGTACAAAGCCAGGCATCAGGCCTGAAAGGAAAAGTTGTGAAAGAGAGACACTTGCAGTTTGCAGTCCTGGGGCAGGGACTTGCAGGCTGCCAGCAGGCCTGGGTGCCTGTCAGTCACTTGAAGAAGCCCTGAGGTGGGGATAAGGTGCTGCATCCCCCTTATAGACAAATTGCACTGGCATGCTGCCCAGCACAGGGGGCAGGGAAAGCTCTAAATTCATTTGTGCCCAATGTTAAAAAATTATGGCAGTACTTGTTGAGAAAAGACATTTCAATTCTTCCAGGCAGAACATGGCCTTTCAACCCTCTTACACTACTGCATCCCTCAAGAATAACATGGTTGTGTGCTGTCTATATCTGGGTTTTAGTATAAATTTCACTTTTCATTCTATCTACCAGATTTTTTAGTTTGACCTGTATGCCAAAATGAGTAAAAGGTATTTGAGATCCATGGAGGAATTTAAGATGGGGGGAAATCTGATGGGGAGAAACCTACAGGGAAGATTCTGCAAGTGTCTTGCTATACGACCACTCTTGAAATAAAGAAACTATTAGGTTTTCTCACATCACTATCCATATAGTAATGGAGCCAGAGTAGCTGAGATGCAATCTCGCTGTTTATGTGGAGTTGCGTGTGGGCATTTAGAGACAGTTTTAACAACAACTGTGAAGACAGCCATTCATTTCTTACAATGCACATTATACTTCTTTTCCATCAAAGCAAACAGTAACAACAAACTAGTTAACTGGTTTCTTACCTTAGATTGACAGAGCCTGACATTTCTATAGCAAATATCTGACAAAACACGGATGACCATGACCAGTGCACATCCAGATTGACAATTAAACATAAAAAACTGTGAGCAGGATGTAAAGAAAAAAAAAAAAAAAAAAAGAAAAAAAAAGAAAAAAGAAGTAATTTTAGAGGATATAAATGTCCTTTCTCTTATATCCTCTAAAAGGACTCTTTCCATTTCAGCCTTCCTCATTTCTGTAGATGCTGTTATACAAACCTCTCATTTGGCTGATGGTTTATAAATCTCAGAATCCCCTCTTGCATATCATTGGGGTCTTTGGAGCTGCCCAGAGACTGAAGACTATACTAGTTTTGATGCTCTACATAATCCTATGGAAAGGATCCTTACATATATCTTGCTGTGATTAATGCCTAATTTCATCTGATGCCTGCTAAATTCAAACACTTAAAGCAAATCCTTGTCAAATTTTCCATAGACACATTATCTTTAGTATGGGTATATTGTCTTTTATACATGTTCAGGCAGCACCAAACATAATGGAAGATCTCCTAAATTATACTGGTGTAGAAAAGCAAGAAACAAACACTTTTAAAACATAAGCACTGTCAACCAAAGTATTTTCCAGTGCCCATTGAAGATGCAGGAGCAACAGTATGTTTTGGATCAAATCTGGTGAGGCAGGAAATGAAAGCTCCTTAAAAGGAAAAGCAGAGAAATTAAAAATCAAAGACAGCCTATGCCAAGGAGGGGCAGAATCCAGGAAGTTATTCCTTTGAATTGTTAAAGAAACAAGTCAATATACCCAGTTCAATGCCAGTAACTCATAGTGCAAGCTTTGCAGGTGTTACTAGTGGTTTGGTTCGTTGGTGGGTTTGGGGTTTTTGTTACTTTTTTCTGTTTCTAATCTTAGTGATTAATGATGTCTGCTGTCAGAAAAAAGAAACTTTAATAGGAAGCTGGGATAGTTCAACTCAGAGGAGGTACAAGCAAGATACATGACTGCCTCTTCACAAAGTGCAATAGAAGTTGTTAACTGAGCCTTGAGAAATACTGGGATGTAGACTTTATACATGCTTTTATGCATTATGCTTTCCTTTCATTTGATACTTCAGCAGATAATTTTATTATAACATGATTATATGTTTAAGGTGAGACCTTTAATTTTGGAAGGCCTTGCAGCAAGACCTTGACAAATTAAAGGTCTTTGCAATCACCAAATGTGTGACATTTAACAAGGGCAAGGACTGGATTCAGTAACTGGGATGGGGTAACCCTAGATGTTTGTACAGACTGGGGAATGAAATGCTGGAAAGGAATGCCATGGAAAGGGATCTGGAGATCCTGGTCGATGGTTGGATATGAGTCAGCAGTGCCCTGGCAGCCAGGAGGGCCAACCACGTCCTGGGGAGCATCAGGCAAAGTATCATGAGTTGGTTGAGGGAGGGGAAAGTCCCACTCTGCTCTGCACTCTGTGACTTCACCTTGAATACCTTGGCAGTTTTGGGCACCACAACAAAAGAAAGATATTGAACTACTAGAGAGCGTACAGAGAAGGTCTATGAAGATGGTGAAGGGTCCAGAGTGGAAGTGATACAAGCTGAAGTAATTTGGTTTGCTCAGCCTGGAGGAGACGGAGGATACACTTAATCACAGTTTACAGTTCCCTCATGAGGGAAAGAAGACAGGCAGGCACTGATCTCTTCTCTGTGGTGACCAGTGACAGGACCCTAGGGAATGGCCTGAAGTTGTGTTAGGAGAGGTTTAGAAAAAGGTTCTTCACCCAGAGGGTGATTGGGCACTGGAACAGGCTCCTCCCAGAAGTGGTCACAGCACCAAGCCTGACAAATTTCAAGAAGCATTTGGATGATATTCTCAGGCACATGGTATGATCCTCGAGGTGTCCTGTGCAGGGCCAAGAGTTGGACTCGATGATCCTTATGGGTTCCTTCCAACTCAGTATATTCTGTGATTCTGTGATTACTTATGGAAACTCCACACATTCTTAGACACTACCTTCCTATTCAGCTGGCATATCAGAAGCATGTGAGACCTTATCCTAGTGCTCACAAAAAGCCTTTTGTAGTTGCACCAAATCATACATGTACATCCATTGTGCCCAGTACATCTCTGAGTAACAGAAAGATTACATCAACTTAGTCCACAAATATTTGGAATAATAAAGTCAATGTTTCCAGTGGGGAAAAGTGTCAGCTATTTCATTAAAACAGATTCAATGTTTTCTGTCATTAATTAGTACATGGCTATAACCAAATGGAAATTCTTTGACCCCTATTAAATGAATTTGTCTTTTGTTTTCTTTTATAGAGTGTTTTAGATGAACTCTTATGCTCTCAAAGAGAGCTGAACATAATCCTTGAACATAATATTTGACCTGCTGTGTTTGGGACAGTTGAAAAGTATTTAGCTGCAAAGCAAGTTTAGCTTGAAAAGCTTTAGCTTATTTTTCCCTTCTTTTTCTTGCATCATGTGCAAAAAATACATGTCTTTATTGTGCCTTGACAACCTACATGATAAAGCCAAGATACAGAAAAAATAGAATCAGTTTTTCTAGGATTTTTTACTTTCAGTTTTAGATCCAATGCAGTCCAAAGAAACAATGTTCTGAACTAGAAACCAGGAAGGAATATTAATCAAATACGAAAAGATTGCTGGAAAAAGCAAAGCCTCAGAAGATGTTTTTCAAGACCACTTGTCAAACATGCCATTATTTCCTTGTCCTATTTTATGTCAAATTTTTGAAGATATTATAGGAAATTTCAGTTCCAAAGTATACCACATTCATATGTACTGCAGGGCTCTTAGTACACAAAGAAAAATTACTTAAAATTTTCTTTATAAAGAGATCATCAGTTCTACATGTCCTGGAAGTCTTATGTAATTATTTGCTCTCATGCAAACCAAAGGGCTGCTTCTACCTCCTGACTGAGGAGGATGATTCTTCGAGCTGGGTCTCTGATGCACAGGTTTTT
>WEIV01021662.1:171533-204328 GCA_013390005.1 Calyptomena viridis | reverse complement strand
TTGGATTTATGTTTGCAATGTGGCAAAAGAGTTAATTATTACCCTAATCTTATTAAAAGTGGCATAATGTCTTTGACAGATAGAATTGGCCAAGACTTTGCTTTTAGTTTCTAATATAAGCAGCATCCTGTTGTTAACACCACATTAGGGCATTGATTCCATAGTGACTCAGAAGGGAGAGCAGCACCTGAACCATGGAATTGTGGAATGATTCGGGTTGGAAGGGACCTTAAAGATCACCTAATTCCCAACCCCTAGTTCCAAACACCTTCCACTAGAGCAGGTTGTTCATTCTGTGGTGATTTACTCAGGGTATTCCAGCCTCTCTCAGCCTTGCAGGGCTCTGAGAACTCCCACCCTGCTTTCAGCTCTCAACAAAATGAAGAATTGCCTTGGGAAGATGTGGCACTGGCTGTACTCACAGATGTAGGAGAGGAGGATTTTGTTTGTACCTCTCGCTCAGTCTACATTATCTCCATAATTAATCTCTTTGTCTTTGGAGCTAATGATTTTTGAGGTGTAGGAGAGCAGAAAGGTGTGTTTGACCCAAATTGTAAAGCTGAGGAACAATAGAGGGCACGGCCACCACCAGCAAATCTCATCTGCTGGGAAGTCATCAACATTTCCTGTGCTATAACTTATGGACACCGACCCACCAACTACTGCTTCACCTGTGCCACATCCAAAACAACTCTGTTCCTTACTTTCCAGTGGGCAGAGTCAGAAAGAGCCACCCCCAAAACTCCTGCAGGAGCGAGGCTGGAATATTTTGCATCTATAATTGTTTGGTTTATAAGCAGGACAGAGCAGTATGTGTAAAAATTCTTCATTATACTCTTCAGTGCTACTTTTAAAAGGGCAAATGCGTTTTTGTTTTGTTTGGGTTTATTTGCAACTTTATGCCTTTTAAAATTTGTTGCATGGACTAATGCAGAGCTTTTGCCTTCAAACCTAGCTGTGGTCACTTTAGGCTGTAACAAAGGGATCATTTTGGTTCTTACATGAATCAATTACCAGTACTTTTTAAGGGCTATGAAATTTCTCTTTCAGATTTTTTGGAGGCCATATCACTGTCTCTCTGTCCTTGGTCATTTAACAGCTTATGAAACTAGGATATGGCAGTGATTTCATGATTTAAAGTAGTTTAGTTCTGCATGACACCACTTCTGCTAAATTTCTGGAGTTTCGTGGCCAAAAATATTAGAATATTATTGTTGTGGCTAATGTTTTGTTTCCAGAAATCCTAAACAATTACATTTTCTTTTAATTTCTATTTTTACAACATAGATGCTATAAAAGGACATTTCTGATTTTTTTTTAAATGTGTCTTTCTCATTATCCCCTGTATTTGAGCTGCATATTCTTCTCCTAAGAAAGCAAAGTCTGTTACAAGGAATGGATCAGAAGGGCTATGCTCCATCTACATCTCTCCACTTTCAGTGTTTTGCAGTAATAACAGGTGTCTTCATGTGTTCCTGGCAGGTTCCTATGTCACACCTACCACAGTGGCATATAGATATTTCCATTTACTCCTTGGAGTACTCGACTGATTCCTGCCTCAGTAACTGGCACGTGGCTCCAGCAATACCCAGGAACACAGGGACATTATAGCAGTGTCTGTGTTCATGTACAAGCCAGTACTTTCTCACACTATAACACTTGAGGTGAGTGTAGATGCCCATATTACCAGGATATAGTCCCTTATTTCCTATACATTAATCCTACTTCTACCCATGTCCATCTCTCCTCACCAGGATTTAGGATAAACAATCTGGCTTAGTTATATATTTTCTTGGTTGCATATATCACACAAGGTATCACCTGGCTGACAGCAAACTGCATAATCCTTTACTCCTTAAGAAATATATTCTCTAGGTATTTAATATTTTTTGTTGTTCTATGCTCATAATTAGTTATTAACAAAATATATACATTTTCAGCCTAAAACTCATCCAGTTCAATGTAGCTTGTATAGTATTCAAGTTAAAAACATACAATTCCAATAAACCAAACTGAAATATTTATAGAATAAGGTCCAATTCCCCAAGATTTAATCTACTGTCTAGTAAGGCAGGAGGGTCAAGAGTTGAATGACAGATGGTTGATATTTATAGGTTTGCTAATTATTGTGTTTGTAACACACACAGTTCAAATCGTGCTGGAAATCTAACAGTGAAACTAAGAACTGAAAAGAAAGTGATGCATTTCCCATCCACATAAAGAAATATGAAGCAAATTTCTATTTGCAGTGCTCAAATTCAGTCATTTCTGTAGTTAACACATCCTGGCTTCTCTTTGGATGTCACTTTAGTCACCTCTCTATATAGGAATAAGTCTAAAAAAGTTTTCATCTACTGCTACAAAACACATAAGGCAAAAGTAACAGAGGCCATAGAGAAAGCAAGCTTTGTTTCAAAATACAGAACTTCCCAAGTTTTTGATTCACCATTGGAAAAGTTTGAAATAAATCTACCAAGAATTTCTTAAATTTTTCTTCTTGATTTGTCTTTCTGTTATTTAATTCTTTTTTTTTTTTCCCAGGTAGTGGTAAACACTTTCAGCTTTCTTTATAACTATGGAACAGAAAGTAGCTTAGATTAAGCTGCTCTACACCCGAGACAAGAAAAGCTATTGTTTTTCCTTTGGGAAGTCACCTACAATCTTCATTTCTCCCACTACCAATGAATCTATTAACTTACCTGGTGCTTCTTTGGCTCCTTCTCTTGCTACTCCGCACTCGTGGCTGATAAATACCTATAGGAGTTGCCGAGGAACAGGATGGAGGTGCTGACCTTCCCCTTCCCTCAGCCTCAAGTTCTTCAAAGTCAGCCTCGGGGACTTCACATTAAATAGATGAGCCAAGGCAAGAGAGTTCTGCTCCCCCTTCCGTTTGGCTTTCACGGCTGAGTTCTAAAAAGCTGTATGAAGTTGTCAGAGGTTTCCTCTTACCTTTCTACTGAAGCAAAACGGCGTGGTGCTGCTCCAGGACAGGATTAGGTCATTCAAACAGCCCTGAAGAGAGAGTGGAGGCTCAGCGGTACAGAGTCTCCAAAGGCTGGAAAGATCTGATCTTACATCAGGTGAGAGAAGGCAGCTGGCTGGGCAAGCCAATAATTATGATATCAGCTCTTGTTCGCCTCAGGCAGTCCTGCATTTAATAAGAATACAAATATGACTAAGCTGCATTTTTTTTTTCCTTGTTCTCTTGGTAATTCTTCAGAGAAGTTGGGCAGGTATTGAGCTCTAACTGTCTGGAAAGAGAGTGCTCCCTCACCACCTCTCTGTTTTCCTTTTGATTTAAAATACCCATCTGTTACCGTGTTTTGCAAACCTATTATCCACCTGTGGTTATTAAAAACACACTTTCCTGGCATGGAGTTTGCCAGAGTATCAGAAAGCATTCACCTACCAGAAATAGACATCTTCCTTGCATTTGTTCAGGCTGAACTCAGCATGGGAAGGAACTGTGGCTCTCCATTAGAATGTCAAAACATCTTGCACTGTTGAAGTGTCAGAGAACACTACAAGACTAGTGTACTCAAGAAAATATTCCTTCCCAAACCCAGATTGTCTTAGCACAGTCATAAAAACAGGACTAGATTGGAGGAATGGGTTAGTGTGGATGTATATGTATATATTTTTATGAGAGGTTTTTTGTGTGCGGATCTGTAGAGAGCAATAAGAGTTTAAATGTGCAGTTGCAGGAATATGTATTTCTGCCACCCTTACCTGGCTTTGTGCACACTCTACAGTCCCCTGCACAAACCTGATCACACCTACTGTAATAATACTCACCTACCTCATAGGGTGTTGTGAGGATTAATTAATGTTTGTAAAGTGCTTTGAAGATGAAAAGCCTTGAATGAGTGCTAAATATAATTATCGTCATTCCACAAAACAGTAGAAACATCTTTGCGGCCCCCAGGTCATTGTATAGGTACACCCATGTTTATCTCCCACGATTATGGTAAGATACTGAATAAGGTATTGAAACTTTGATAAAAACACGCTCTCTGCTTTGCAGGATGCATTTATATTCATGTTAAGTTCATGCTATTCATGAAGTGTTTTTGTGATAGCTGTTGCAGTGTATTTTACACTGATTTGTGATAGAAAAATCTACCACGGCATCCAGATGCCATAATAATAGGGCTGCTGGAGGAAAATCTGTGTTTTCACCCATGGTGAATTATTTCCTATCAAAAGTTTGCCAGTTTGATTTTATTAGATCTATCAGGGACTTCTGATACTAGAAATGAAAATTTTGTCAATTTATCTGCTGGATCTTGTAGAGATGTGGGCACGGAGTGTTGGTGGATCTGCTCTTTCCTGTCTGGATGATCTCAAAGATAGTGCTGGATAATTGCTTGTCCATTCCAAGGACTTTCACATTTGATGTTCCTCAGAGTTACGTGTCTAAAGCTGGCAGGGAAGGTTCTGAGATGGTTTGAGCTACACTCCACCTCTTTACTTAATCATTCCCAAGTTCTGCACTATCCTTAATGTACAATTAAAGTGTGATGGCTGTGACAGACGAANTTATTTTATTTTATTTTTATATTTTCATTTATGTCAGGTTTTATGTCAGGTTTTATGTTGGTACTAACTGCAACAGCCCAGAACTAAAGTCATTTAATGGCCTGAGTGTCACCCCAGGCTCTTGAGCCCCAACCTGCTGCAGCCAGGGAGCTGCTGGTCCCTAAGTTGTCTGTTTTAACATTAACTTGTTGGGTGTGTTGACTTGAGCTGGCGTCACAGGTCGATTGCAGTGCAGAGATAAGAGCCTGAATGAAAGTGAACCACTGACTGGCAAGCATTCTCTCTTCTCTCCTGGGATAACTATCAGCAGGAAGTACCTAGAGGAAAATAAGGTGTCAGAATTTGCGGCAGATTTTCCTGTTTCTTACTGACACTGTGTCACAGCTTTCTATCAACATCCACTCTTGTGGATATAAGGAGCACAGCCCACCACAGAGATTTGTTAAATTAAAACACTTTGTTCTTCAGGAGGTGAAGCCATATGCCACAAGCAAAGAGCAGGAGAGATCAAGAGATTTCCATCAGAAAAACATTAGTTTTGTCAGATCCAGACTAGACTATTGTAATGTGATAACTTTATATCTCTTCTTGGTCTGAGCTTTTATTGAAAGATGGAGGGGTATATTTGATATAATGGCAGCTATGATAAACTGTTAAATTCTGTTCCCTAATCTGATATTTAATTTTTTTTTTGGGAAAAAATAATTAAAATTGCAGCCATCAAAGTTGCAAAGTAAATATTCAAAATACAAATCAGTGGAACCAATTCAGCAATGTCTGACTAAGTCTAGAGTCTGAAGTAATAATATCAGCAGGTGGAAATGGTTCCAAAGTGATAGTGCTGTTTGGTTCTTCCATATAAGCAGCATTGGAAAGGGGAGAAAATTGCCTAACTGACATGGCCTGAGGTCCCTGTGGTATGTCCAGAATGAGTAACAAAACCCCTTATTTAGGAGGAGTCATCCTGCATGATCTGCTTCCTGTAGTGCTATGTTTTGGCATCTTGGGTATAAGAAGTTATTTTGTAATAGAAGTTGTAAAAATATGGTTATCTTCACATTTCATGGTTTTGTATCAAAAGTCTTTCCTGGACTAGTGCTTTCCAAAGCAGAGCACTGGACAAGATGAGCTCAAAGGTGTGCATGACATTTGTGTTCAATTGAGAATGTTTGATCAATTTTAGCATTAAATGTTCTTTGATTCCCATGGAAAACCACTGCTGACCTCATTATAAACCCCTCCTGCTATTTATAATTGGCAAGAACGGTCTTGTTGATCTGGAAATTTGTCAGCAAGGAGTTCTCACTATGAACTTCATTTTTTTGCCCAGCCAAAGCATAAATTCATTCCTTTGATAAAATATTCTTATTTAATGTAGTAGTGGGATAATTGCTTATTTTTAATACATTGTTTATATTTTATTATGCAGTGATGGCAGCAGTATTTGTTATCATAAATATCTTTGTAGGCTTACAATTTTTGTATCCTAACATTTGGATGATAATCTTACAAAATGACTTAAGACGTAATCTAACCAGCTATTCTGCCACTATTAAATAGGAAAAGTGGCCTAGCATCTCTCCCTTGGGATCACCTGAGGGAAGACACACCTGGGTGTAACTTTAACCGTCTGCTCTGCTGCCTTTAAATAGTAGTCAGGGCTTGCTTTTTATCTTCTGAGATATCCCTAGGGAATACACACCTTGGTTTAACCTACATACACTTCAGTCCATTTTTGTCCCTCAGAAGTAATCACAAGTGCATTTATCTGGTAGTTTAATGTGTCTAGAAAAACACATTGGTAAACTGAACTTAGCACTGTCAGCATTCCAAATATTTCGTAAAATCACAAGTTGGGTTGGGTTGGAAGGGACCTTAAATCTCGTCACATTCCAACCTCCTGCCATGGGCAGGGACACCTTCCACTGGACCAGGTTGTTCCAAGCCCTGTCCATCCTGGCCTTGAACAGGAATTTAAGAAAGTATAATTCTCTTTCCCTTCTGAGCCTCTTGTTTTGGCAAAAAACATCTGTCTTCTGCCCTCTTATTGTTACAGTTGTTACAGAGGAGATGTGAGTTGCAGTGTGGGAAGACTGAAGGATAAAATTCACCAGGGAGATCTGAATTACAGCCTCCAAATCTGGCACACCCATAAGATGCTCTTTTGTTGGCATTTGTGGAACTTTCAGTTTGCTAATTGCTTAATCTAAAATTAAAATATAAAGAACCATCATTATATATGAAATATCATTTCCTGACCAGTGATTTAGTGTTCCCTATAAAGAACAGCATTGGGAGCAATGTGGCAGCCACTATAAGCTATTATTTTGTTATTTTAGAAATGAGGATGAGCTCAAGAGATGGTGTTAGACTTGACTCTGTGCCTTTCTGCTCTAGGTGAAATTCAGGTAGGTGATCTAGACACGTGTTGCAGTCATTGTGTCATCTAGCAATGGGTTTTGGTTTGCCTTGTTGACAAGACTGCTAATAGTGTGCAACTTTCAATGCAAGAGGGAGTTAATTTAAGAGAGAGATATTGGGCTAATAATTGGCAGTAATAATCTCTGGTCCTTCTCACAGGTTTATTTGTCTTATGCTTAGTTATTTGTTCCTTATAACTATTTGGTATTATATGCCACGTTCAGAACTCTGCATCATTCCAGGGTAGCAGGAGCTGGATCCTTCTCCTGTCCTCAGGGTGGATTTCTCATTTCTCCTTGGAGCTGATCACTGTATATATGTAAAGTTTCAGACCTTGGAATCAGGTTGGAATGCCCTATACCATATCATAAACTTTCTTCTCTTCTCACAGAACATAATTAGTGAAGAGTTGGCAGCTTTCTGTCAACTCTCCCTTTTTTGTTGACATTGCACTTCAGAAAAAGTCTTTTGTGATTTTCTTCCCTTTTTTTTTTTTACAAGATTAACAGAAAGGGAGCAAACTTTCCTAGCCTGCAGCTGCTGGATAAGTGGTAAGTTGGCAGGCCGTCTTTGTTTGTTTGGTCTTATGTCTCCTGCAATTTTGGCTGCCAGGCTGTTTCTAACATCACAGAGTTGTGCAGAGCGAGGCTGTTGGGGGAGTTTTGATGACATGACAATAAAAGGAGAACTTCTACCTTACATCAGCTTCCAGAGCTGATGAATGTCAAAGTCAAGAATGTAGAAGAGTGTGGCCAATGTCAGAAGACAAACGACTGGATCCCAGCATTGGTACCGGTGAGAGAGGAACAGTTGGCTGATCCCCTGTCTAGTCACCTCCAACTCCTCTATCTGAACAAGATTTTCTAAAGGTCAGACCACAAGAGATTCAAAGGAGAGTGTTGTTGCACTCTGGTTTTAAGGCCCTGAGGGACTGTGGGAGTTTCAAGAACATGTGGATCTCCAAGTGAGACCTTTAAACCGTATGAGTCTTCGCAACTGTCGCACTCATGACTGAATATGTTTTGCAGGTTTGGCCACTTACTGCTAAAACATGAGCAGGGAAATGATGACTCCAGCTTCATACTGTTGCTTCTAAGGTTGCTGCCTGCTCTTTTTATTTTCCATTTATTTTAAGGTGCGTGATGATTTCAAAGTCATTGAATAACCCACGCCTGCCCCCAGTAGTGTGTATCTTTTAGCTTTTGGGCTATTTTTGATCTATTCCTCCTTGCTGATGTTCTACTGTGATCATGCAGCATCATTTCTAGAGCTGTGACCAAGCTCAGAAAGAGCATTAGTTTGTGAATGACATGGGATTTTGCTGTATTGCACAGATGAGGCACATTTGCAATTCACTGCACTTCAAAACCCAAGATGAAACACATTGTACTCTTGCACCGCTCCTTTACAGCAGCTGAAGAGAATCTGGTTCGAATTGTTGGGTGTTTGTCCAGATTCTCATCTTGCAGAATCTCCCAGATCCCCTTCAAAAAAGTTACAAATTTCCTAACAACTGGAGTATTCCTTTGGAATTTGCCTTGCTCAACATGTTTTCTGTGGAAGTCGAGGAATACTGCAGCTAGAGATAAAACACTACACCTCCTTGGTACCACAACCTTTAACCAAGTTTCTGGCCAGTTAGTGACATGATTGGTTCTAAACAGGATGATTAATATTTAGCTAACTAGAAGACAGCTAACAGTGTTTTACTCCTGCCAGAGGCTTAGGTTAGCGCATGATTATCTTCTTATAACTGGCTTGGCAGAAACGTGTGTGTGTTGGTTTTTCTTTTTTTTTTTTTTTTTAGCCCCTTAACCATGTCTAATAACCAGTACAACTGGTCTGTCTTCTTTCTTTCTTGGAGTGTGCTTGGATGTTCCTAACTGCAGTGCTCCATAAGCAACCAGTGCCAATACATGCACGCCCTTTTTAGCATTTCTCCACTTCCACAGAATTTTGGGGAACATTTGTCCCAAGCTCCCCATGACTCATTCACAACATTAATGGGAGAAATACAGATGCATCGTCAGGATTAATAGAGTTGTACCAGAAAAACTGGTTTAGGAATACAACTCAAATTTAGTTCTTGAATCATAGAATTCCGGGATGGTTTGAAAGATCATCTCATTCCAACCCCCTGCCATGGGCAGGGACACCTTCCAGTAGACCTGGTTGAAATGTTTCTTGTGAGCTCATTAAGAGAACATAGTTTTATCTGCAGCATTTATGGGTAAAGCTGAGAGGTGCTTAATATTGCTACTCCAAGATGTTGTCTCAAATTCTACCAGCTATTACTGCTTTGATTTTAGAATAGAGAGAAAAAGTGGGAAGAGTTGACCTGAGACATTGAAAAAGACTGGCATACTTGGGTTTTCCTAATCAGTTATAATACAAACACAGCCTGGGATGAATTATTTGACACAGACCTGGATTTGGGGAAATATGCAGCCCATTCAGCAGGAAGGTTATGGAGCTGTACCTGGCTGTAGTCAGGCTCTGAGCTGACCCCCCCAGCTCCTGTGTGCAAGACTTTAGAGCCATCAAGTCAATAATCAGAACTACACAAGGGAGCTTCCCCCTGTCCTGTCCAAACCATTTTCCCATCTCTCTTGGACAATCCTTGGTTCATCTTTATCTTCACACACAATAGTGGAAAACACAAAACCTGGTGCTTCCACAAGCAGCCACTGAAATCATTGCAGAGGTATTATCTTAGAAATGAGAAAATGATTCAATGAAAGAAGGAATGAATCACGTAAATACTCAAAGTGTTGTACCTCAGCAATGTCCCTCCCTTCTTAGTACAAAGCAAAGAACAAAAGCAGGCTGCTGCCTGGCATGGGCCCCTCCTAGATGACTTACTGGGACTGTGAAATCATCAGAAGCCTCAGAAAGAAGTGCTTATGCAGCGTTTATGACTTGATTTTCTCTTCAGTTCTCTGCAGGCACAGGAACCCGGCTGCTGTGTTCTCTTGAGTGCCTGTGTGTAGTCTAGAAGATGGATGAGGGAGGCAAATATTTCATGTTTACACATTTCTGGATGGCTTTTACATTTTAGAAACTGAAAATGGGCTTTTAGAGAGAAATCCTGTTGCGTGGAAGAGGGGGGGTACAAACATTATAAGGTTGTGAAAATATGAAACCGCATTTTTATTGCTGAGGATGATTTTAAACACTCTCTTAGAAAACAAGCAGCATGAAATTGTGTGGTCTGCTCAAATGGAGAGTTATAATGGGAGGTAAAAATCCTGAGCAGGCCATTAATTTCTATCTGGCGGGCAAACCAAGATTACTTTAGCACTTAGAGGAGCTTCAGTGAGTATGAAATATTGATCTCAAATTGCCAGCTTTAAAATTAAATGTGTGAGATACAAGAGTTGGAGTATCCCACTACAGAAGGTATTCAGTGCAAAGTATGTTATGAAAGATCCTAATTATTTTATGAAAGATCCTTGTACAAAAGATGAAAAGAATTGAGGATTAAAAAAAAAAGTAATTGCAACCCTGAGGTTTGCATTCTAAATTCAGTTAAAAATGTTTCATCTTAAGCAAGTGTTATGAGTTCATGTGATTTTCCAAAGGCTTCAGTCTGTAATGTTCTACAGGAAGCAACAGGATCAGTTCTCCCTCATTTTCAACTTTTTGTAAATCCTTAGTTTTAATGGTTTGTTCAGTAAAATGGGAATACTCTGCAGCTACTCTATGTTGCTCAAATGTCTTTGTCAGTGTTTTTTTTTAATTTCTTAGTTTCCTCCTCTCTTGTTTTTTTGCACAGTGTGCTTTTCACTCCAGCTCTTGTGACATCAGTGGCAAATGTCTGTGAGGAATTGCCCCGGGCCAGTGTGACTTTCAAAGGATAAGACAATTTGTTCCCTTGCCAATGAACAGTTTATTACATTTCTAATTATTGTTATTAGTCTGGCAGGTGGTGCCATGCATGATATTTTTACAACTACCAAAGATGCAGGTACTCCTTTCATGACAAAAAATAACCTGAGTAAGATTTAAGGAAAAACCAGGCACTCTGCTGTAGCATGTGTTGGATAATTCTTTGTGCTAACGTGGTGTATACAACACTAGGCTATTTTTAAATCTTAAGCTGAAACATCCTGACTCTTGAAAGATTTTGTTGTGAGACCAATTGTAATTAGAGTGTTGTTAGCAACCTGGGTTAGATATGGAGGTTTTTCTCCCTCCCTCTCAAGTTCTTTCCTCTAATCTTTATTACTCTACTTGTTGTGTAAATTAGAGACTCATCATATTTATAACTCTAACTCAGAGTTCATGTTAATCGCTGCCTAACAATACTAAATACTCCTTTCCCAATGAAGATCTGAGTTCCTAAACATAGAAACTTTACTTTCTCTGGTCTGTAGGGTTGCATGCAGTCAGATTAAAGAAATAAAAATGATATAAATACTATGTGCCAATGCAATGCCTTATTATCCCTCTCGAGCAGCCTAATTCCACCCATTTCTTCCTGTACAGAGCAGCTGATAAACCTTTGAGCAACCTGGTTTAGTGGAAGGTGTCCCTGCCCATGGCTGGGGGGTGGAACAAGATGGTCTTTAAAGTCTTTTCCAGCCCAAACCATTTCATGATTCCATGATAAATCATGTCATGCCTTTTGTGTTGTCTTGTATTGTGTGACAAAACATATGTTCTTAAAGCGGTTTCACATTGATTATTCTGCTCTGGAAAATACTGCATATTTTCATGTCATACTATTATTAAAGAGAAGTGAATTCAAAAGGAATAGAACTTGGAAATGAATTTGCTTTTCTCATGGCCAGCAGTGGGGAATTCAATAGCCCAACTGAAGAAAATTAGGCAGCCAAAATCCAGTTAGAACTTAATCTGGCCACTGCTATAAAAGACAGTAAAAATGCTCCTACAAGTAGTTCAGCGACAAAAGAACAGTGAAGAAGAATCTCTATCCTTTATTGGATATGGAGAGAAGCATAATGACAACAGATGGGGAAGAAGCTGAGGTACTTAATGCCTTCTTTGTCTCAGTCTTTAATAGTAAGACCCGTGTTCTTGGTGTAATCAGCCTCTCACACTGGAAGACAGGAATGGGGAACAGAACAAAACTCCCATAATCCAAGGGAAAATGGTCTGTGACCTGCTACAGCACTTAGAGAGCCACAAGTCCATGGATCCAGGCAAGGATACTGAGGGACGTGGTGGAAGTGCTCACCAAGACACTTTCCACCATTTACCAGCAGTCCTGGCTAACTGGACAGGCCCTGGTTGACTGGAGGTTTGCAAATGTGACACCCATTTACAAGAAAGGTCAGACTGGGGATTGAGGGAACTGCAGGTCTGTCAGCCTGATCCCAGTGCCAGGTTATGGAACAGATCATCTGGATCACCTGGAGTGCCATCACGTGGCACGTACAGGACAGCCAAGTGATCATACACAGCTGGCAGAGGTTCATGAAAGGCAGGTCCTGCCTGACCAACCTGATCTCCTTCTATGACAGGGTGACCCGCTTAGTGGAGGAGGGAAAGGTTGTGATGTGTCTACCTGGACTTTAGGAAAGGCCTTGACACCATTTCCCACAGGATTCTCCCGGAGAAACTGGCTACTCGTGGCTTGGATGGGTGCACTGTTGGCTGGGTAAAAAGCTGGCTGGAGCCTGGGGAATGGTGCTGAGTGGAGTTACACCCATCTGGGACTGGTCACCAGTGGTGTTTCCCAGGGCTCTCTACTGGGGCCACTCTTGTTTAACGTCTTTATCAATGGTCTGGATGAGAGGATTGAATGCAGCCTCAGTAAGATTGGATCTCAGGAAAAATGTCTTCCCTGAAAGGGTCATCAAGCCCTGGCACAGCTGTCCAGGGCAGTGGTGGAGTCACCATCCCTGGAGGGATTTAAAAGCCATATCGATGTGGCACTTGGAGTCATGGGTTAGTGGTGGGCTTGGCAGTGCTGGGGTAGCAGTTAGACCTGATGATCTTAGAGGTCTTTACCAACCTAAACAATTGTATTGTTCTATGTTTGGTCTCATATGATCAGCATTGCAATTGCAACTGCAACTACCTTGTTCTTACTCGTGTGGCTGCTGTCTTAACAAACATCAAGCATCTTTTTCTGTCATTCTCATGATGCAAAGAAATGTATTCTCCTGACAAAAAAATAATTTATTCTTTTTATATATACCCCTCTTTTCTTCTTCTCCATTTGCCTAAAAATATCAAACAATTGTATTCAGGAGAGCCTGACACACAGACTTGTTGTGGTTAATGCAAATGGATTTTACTGTATTATACTTTAATTTGAGGAGCTAAGGGAATGGGACACTCTTCTTGTTCAGCTCTGTCCCCTACCTTGATGCTTTATGATACAACTGCATTGTGACAGGACAAGTTTCTTTAACGCCACATTTATGTCCCATAAAAATGGGAAGTAAACTGGCAGCAAAAGGAAATTAAATGCTGTGTCCTGTAAGGAAAATGAATTAATACAGCCATTCAGTACAAGATTTACTGTTTTTGTTCACTGCAGCTGTGCTAGGATGGGTTCAGGATCTGGCTGACTTACTTATGCACCCGCCAGGGCTCCAGGTAAGAACGGATCCTGCTGGAGCAGAGAGCATGGGCATGTTTTGGAGTCATTCCCTGCAGGGGCTGTTCAGCAGGTACAGTAGGCCAACAGTGGCACTGAGTCAAAATAGTGGCTAGAAAAATATTACAGACCTGACTGCACCTGGTGCAGAGGAAAATAAAGATGTCAGTCCCCTCCCCTTTCCCCATCACTTGTCTCATATTTCTGAGATACAGGTGTGTGGTTACTGTGTAAACAGACCAAAGATTTTTCTTCTAGGCTAATAAGCTGCATGTTTGGGTGTTTTTTTCCTTATAGTATCTCTGCCAAAATATAGAAATGTACAGTATGAACTCCTGCACTTCCAGACTCCCTGTGCTCACTGGGGAGAAAGACTTTTGTTTCTGGAGCCAGGTTGGCGCTTGGAAACTGGGGAGAAAGACTTTAATTTCTAGAGCTGGGAGGCAATCAGAACCTGCTCCTTTCTGTCAGCTCTACTTTAGTCTTTTCTAAACATATTTCAGAAATTTACTTTTGTCTTGTCCATACACCATGTATTCTATCAACTGTTAGAGCATTTTAATTAAGAAAAAAGTGATCTGTCTTCATCCGTAAGTCTCTAAAAGTCATCAAAACTAATTCTGATGATGTTGCTATGTTCTAGGGAACCTGAGTGATAAATCTCTAACACTAAAGGAATTAAAAAGATTATTTCAGGTTGCTTAGGTGGTATCTTCTGAGACTACTATTTCTTCAGTACCACTTGTAGCTCTCAAATGCCACACCACCACTTGCTGAGGTCTAAGGAGAAAAGCAAAAGCACAGGTGTGAGGAAGCTCACATTGTACAACTGTGTTATCTGCAATGCAGACAAGTGATTTATGATTGCATGTTTCATGTAGCAGGAATGATGTTGCCAGAGGTAAGAACAAGGAGGAAAATTCAGACTCCCTTCAGGTGACAGACATCTCAAAAATAAAGAGGATCCTTTTTCAGTTTTCTGGCAAGTCTCATCAGGAGAGTCCTAGAGCAAAAAGGGAAATGTGACTTTCCCTTTGCAGGCACAACTGCCCCAGAATAACCAGTAAGATCCCCTCGATGGGCAACTGGGAAAACTGGTGCCATAACAGTTAACTGTAACAACATTATTCTCCTTCTCCACACAGCTTGCTCATCTCACATTGTGCAATTCCATATTAATATAGACATTAGCCTCATGGACAACTCTGACCACTTCTCCTTTTGCTTTATAGAAAGAAATAACAAGCCCTGTAATCAGCAGAATTACTGAAATTGGGTGTCCTAGAGCTTTCCATTCTCTTCCACAGAATGGAAAGCCCTAGGTCCCAGTAGCAGGTCCTGGGAAAACTTGAAATTGTTTTGTTTCTCATGGACTGGACAGGGATCAAGGGAAGTGAGGAAATTCCTATAGTGCTGCTAGGTTGGCAGGAGAGCCTCAGTATTAACCTGAGGTCAGCTGAATGGTGTAAACTTCAAGCAGACTAAATTTTTGATGTTTTAGTTGAGTACAGTTAATATTTCAAGCATGGTGCCAGCTGAAAGTAGTCATGATTAATGCTGTATCACAGATGCCTTGAACAGGCAGAGAAGGTCTGAGCCTTGAAGCAGTTGCATCTGGTCTGATTTAAATAATTCATAACAATATATAAAAGTTCAAACCTTGAGCAAGGTTTGAACCCTTGAATTAACACCATTCTGCTCCTCTGTTCCTTCTCTATTTTCAATTAGCTTCTACTTTGGTTTTTTTGTTTTGTTGTTTTTTTGTTTTGTTTTTATTTTGATTTTTGTTTGATTTTGTTTTGCTGGGTTTTTTTTGTCCTTTTTGACAATTTTAATACATTTTATTGATTTTTCTACTCTGCTGCCCTGTGCTACCTTTGAAAAGTGCTCTCTTCTCCATTCCTTCCCCCATAGCTATTTAAGGGAGTTTTTCAAGGAAGATCAACACCAGTCCAGGTGCTTGGCCTGGTTGTTTTTTTGTTTTGAATGCCCTGATGCAGAGTCTGCAGCCACTACATCACGTGTGGTGAGTGAACCTGCACCTCCTGGATGGCACCTGGATGGTTTCAGTCTGTTAGTGTGATTAAAGGATAAATAATATTAAATGTTTCCTTAATAGGGGAAAATGCACAGCATTGACAGTAGTGATTAAGTTCTATTAAACAGTTGTTAGTTTGGACACCAGGTGATTAGTACATTCAAACCACTTCATTTCCAGACTTTGGCACCTTGGTCATTACTAACTCAAACCATAAAGTTCAGTGAATCAAGTTGTAAATAGTTTTATTGGTCCCATGTTGGGAAAAAAAAAAAGAGGGTTGTGAAATTCCTGGGTGATTTCAAGTTATGTATTTCTTAAGTCCTTGTGTTTCTGTTTACTGTTCTTTAGTTATTCATCATTGTAGAAAGTTTAAATTCTTCTTCTACCTTTGCAAACACTAAATCCAATGTACTAATTGATAGCAAAGCGTTGCATTCCTAGAATAAAATAAACCAAATGGAGAGAGTTGGAGTTTTGCATAAGATTCACAATGCTGCCAACATGCCATAGTTACCCAAGGGAGGAATTTTCAGGGGCTCTTACAGCCCCTGGAGAAAGATCCATAGTTACACACCTGCTGCTGACTATTGGATGAAACACAGAACCTTGTGTTTCTATTCGTTTGTATTTGGTTGTCTGAAAATAATTTTCAACTTTTTGAGAACTCTTTTGTGTCCATTTTATGGTAAGGTGTCCTTCAAAGTAGATTTTATTTATTTTTTAATGGGAGCTTAGGAATTGTAAGATCTGGACATATTTCAAGGTGTCAGTACTATATACAGCAAGGCTTCCTTAAAGTTCATTTTAATACCTTTTAAGTGACTGGGAGACAAATTTTTGGTTTCTCCAAACCAATTTAAGGATTAGAAAGACATGCTGGCTTTATCCTGGTTAGGCTTTCAAATTGCCATGTGTCCTGTTAAGTCTGTTTATGATTTCAGTGCCCCTTGCATCACTTACATGCCACTTTACAAATTGCTGCCGAGGTGTTTATGATGAAGTGCCTTTCTCAAATACAAGCGATTTTCATTAATCTGCTTAAAACTCATCTCGTTTTATGGTGTGGTCATAGAAATGTGTGTGTTTACCAGGGTAAGTCCTTCATATTCTCTTTGGTGTACATGTATGTGCCTGTAGAACTTGTGTGTGTGCTCGTGTGCCTGGGCAAGGCAAGGCAAGACAGCACCATAACTCCAGGGAGAATGGAGGAGGTGACTGCGAGTCACCCACTTACTCACTGGAATATACTGTGGGAAACCTGTATTTTGTGGTTTTGTAGAGCACTTGCTTCTTAGACCAGGCAGGCAAAAAGGCAGACATCCCCTTCTCATTACCAAATTTATCACTCACAACTCCTGTGTAAGACAAACTTAGTGTCAACTCTGAAACGAAGAGCTGCATTGGAAATCACTCCTAAGTACAGCAGGTGCTGAGCTGGCAGTTTCATAGCAGATTGTGAAATTTGATCACACAATGGGAAATGGAGCCACTCCTTGAGGGCAATATCTGGAAACATAATGGGGAACCACCCTTCAAAGGTGATCTAGGTAATAATGGGGCTTAGGAACACTTTCTACCTGCTTTGCTTAGAAAATTATGAAAATGTTTAATATTGTTACTGGTTTTTGCACTAGCACACTATATTTAGCTGTACCTCGACTGGTCCTGAGCTCAGACACACCCAAGGCAATAAACTGCCCAGTGCCACCATCACTTCAAGGTGGAAACTGGTAATGAAATTTGGAGTTCTCTTTATGTCCTGGGATTATCATTGGCTCTTCTCTTCTCTTCTCTTCTCTTCTCTTCTCTTCTCTTCTCTTCTCTTCTCTTCTCTTCTCTTCTCTTCTCTTCTCTTCTCTTCTCTTCTCTTCTCTTCTCTTCTCTTCTCTTCTCTTCTTCTCTCTCCCATATTTTTCTGGAAATTGGGCATTTGTACACCCCCTGAGTAACTTTCACTGCTGATATTCTCTGGTAGGTCTCTAACCTTTATGTACAAATCCATGCTAATGAACATGGAACACCCAGCACTAATGGGTTGGCCCCATGACACTCTGTGCTACTTGATGTCTCCCTTCTTTCTTCTTGAGATTGCCATAAAGATTGCACCTGTGCTCCTGCAGGTACTTACACACCACAGCCTCTGAATAATGTAGACTAATAGAAAAGACTTCAAAGAACCATAACACAGTTTTAAAGGGCTGGAAGGAGAGGCTGATGGGAAATGCTCTAAGAATTCCACCTTTCCTGCTTAGCTAAGCAGTAATTTAGAAGGACATGTAAACTCTGTGTGAGTATTTCAAAGAAAACAGAAAGCAAACAAAAGCCGTGCACACTGCCCTGGTGCTGCAGACAAAGAGAGAAGGGAGAGGCTCATAGCAAATCATCTAGTTGAGTTTGTCATTTTTAGGTCCTCAGACACAGGGTGAGCAGGGTAATGAAAATATTTAGAGAGATTTCGATGCTATTTGATAGAGGTAAATGCCAAGGGAAAGGAAAGTGGTTTAGCAGTGACCCGAACAAGTCATTATGTGATTGAAATCAATTACCCAGGAGCTCATTAGCAACAGAGAATAAATGCCTTTCCTTCTTGTGCTGTGGATATTCTATTGGATCCCTATCACCCATCAAATCAAAAGACTCTCTGTTAAAGTCACTGAAGGGTTAATACCAGGCTGTTCTTCCCAAGACAGTGATTTCCCAGAACAACTGGCCAGTGAAACCATCAGTGCAGAGGGATCAGTGACCAACAGGCACCAGAATTGTCTCGAGAGTTGGAACTGGAGAGAAACTACTGCAGGTCAGTGAATTCTGACATTTTATAAGTCAAATGTGCACTGCACACTGTCTTTGTCTCCCAATAATTAGGATAGAGAAAGAGAGAAGAAAGATTTTGAACATCACATACTATTTTAGAGTGAAATTCCCTCATGTTCACTCTCATGGAACCAGAACAGGGATCCCACCAGAGTGGGACTTCAGAAATGCAACACACTTTGTGCAAAATTTAGACAGGCAACAACAGAAGAAAGATTTCAGTGCATACCTCAGGGGCACGTGTTGAATAACTGCTCTGTCTGAACCCAACCTCAGTTATGGTACTAAGAGATTGTTTTGGCAAAGAGTCTTTGGATATTCCAATATCTCTGTCAGTTTGGTTGTTAGGATTTTATGTGCTACTGAAAGTCAGTTCTAGCAGAATGAGGATTAAATATTAAACAGTATTACAGGCTCCTTAAAAGGAAAATCTGGGGTTTGACATTCCAAGAAAATTGGACTCTTGATAATAACAAAGTATTTACCACTTTAAAGATAAGAAAAAAATCAATTATGCTAATTTCTCTGACTACTTAAAGATATTTTAAATAAGAAACAGAGAAGCAGTTGATACATGAAAGACAGAAGCAGTGATATATAATTAAATAATTATCCACAACACAGGGGTACATTAAAAAAAAAGTCTTTAATTCAATCATATATATTTTAGGACACAGAGATTCTCTCCTCCTCAAGAGAGTATCGCTGGTCTTACCATGACCTTGCAGGGTGTAATCTGACATAAATAACAATTAGCCAGATGTTCTGGAGAAAAAATAGTCTTTTACATTCATAACAAGGGGACTGCAAATAAATATATTTTAAAAATAGAAGAAGATGGTAGTATGTGATTTGTTTGTAATGTTGTCAATGCCCACAGAGTATATAACAATTATGTACAGTTTGAGCATATACACATATACAGGTGAATAATCATGTTAGTTGTGACAATACACTGATCNTAAAGGTTCCTGGGAGAGCTAAAAAGCCAAAGGTTGCCTTGTCTTACTGCTGGGGTGACAAAATTGCCAGCTAAACAGCATCGTTGGGCAATTTTATTGCTGTTATCAATTTTTATTGCTGTCCTTTTCCACAGAACAGGCCTGTCTCTTAACTACTCCCTTGGCAAAACTCANCATACCTCAGGGGCACGTGTTGAATAACTGCTCTGTCTGAACCCAACCTCAGTTATGGTACTAAGAGATTGTTTTGGCAAAGAGTCTTTGGATATTCCAATATCTCTGTCAGTTTGGTTGTTAGGATTTTATGTGCTACTGAAAGTCAGTTCTAGCAGAATGAGGATTAAATATTAAACAGTATTACAGGCTCCTTAAAAGGAAAATCTGGGGTTTGACATTCCAAGAAAATTGGACTCTTGATAATAACAAAGTATTTACCACTTTAAAGATAAGAAAAAAATCAATTATGCTAATTTCTCTGACTACTTAAAGATATTTTAAATAAGAAACAGAGAAGCAGTTGATACATGAAAGACAGAAGCAGTGATATATAATTAAATAATTATCCACAACACAGGGGTACATTAAAAAAAAAGTCTTTAATTCAATCATATATATTTTAGGACACAGAGATTCTCTCCTCCTCAAGAGAGTATCGCTGGTCTTACCATGACCTTGCAGGGTGTAATCTGACATAAATAACAATTAGCCAGATGTTCTGGAGAAAAAATAGTCTTTTACATTCATAACAAGGGGACTGCAAATAAATATATTTTAAAAATAGAAGAAGATGGTAGTATGTGATTTGTTTGTAATGTTGTCAATGCCCACAGAGTATATAACAATTATGTACAGTTTGAGCATATACACATATACAGGTGAATAATCATGTTAGTTGTGACAATACACTGATCTTTGCATGAAATCAGGAAATTAGGAATGCAGAGTCTCTCTCNTCTAACAGAAAGTCACTGATTTCTCTGTGTCTCCACGTTATTAGCACATGCCTGTCTTGTTTGCCCAAGATGGGAAAGTTTGCAGGTTGAACAAAGATGAAGCCCAGGTGTTGATGGCAAGAGTTATTGTCAGGACTCCCAGAATGTTGAGTACAAATCCAGCTTTGGCCTAGAATTATAAAAAGGAAGTGTTGTTAGTTCAACTGGGCCCTTTTTACCTCCCTTGCTGGTTAGGATTGTTTGTATGCTTAGATTTTCTCTTTGGCCTTTTTTTCACAACTCCATCAAATTGCATTTAAGCTGATTTTCTTCACAAATGTAATTTGTACTGAGGGGAAATGCATTCCCATTGGATAAAATTCCTTAACTAGAAGTCCTGAATTCCTTTTAATCCACTTACGTAGGACTTTCTCTTCTGACCTGGCATTTATCTCTAATGATACTTGGGATTTCTGAAAAGAACATGGTTTTTCTCACCATATCAAGAACCTTGAGCTGTCCATATGAGAAGACGATGGCGTTGGGAGGAGTGGCCACTGGGAGCATGAATGCCAGAGATGCAGAAAGTGTGCAGGGCAGCATGACATACAGAGGGTGGAGGCAAATTGCTTGAGACTGTGCAGGGAGAGAGAGAGCAAAGATGGTGGTTTCAACACACAAAAATGCACAGAAATCTTTTGGCAGAAAACTGATTGTATTTGTCCACGTCAGAAACCTCGTTCTTCCCAAACACTGCAGCCACTCATATTTTGGTGCTGCTTTAGACACTTCTGGCCAAAGTCTTTATGCAGCAAATGTAAGAATTGATTTTGTGGTCAGGGGTTTGTGTTCTGATGCTGCAGTATAAATGGATATCAATGGTTGTATTCAACTCTAAACCCTGGAAATAATGCGAAGTTGCTTCAAATTGGTTAAGAACAACATTAAATTATCAGAGGAGACAGGGTAGGCCAAGCTACAAAGGTGAGTGGATCAGTGTATGGGTTTGCTGGAGTCTGTGGCCTCTGTAAAAAGATTTTAGAGAAGCTTATTCCAGCTTCTCTCTGGAACCAGCTTTTCACGCTGCAGAACTATACCTACCCCAGTAACAGGAATCTCCTGTGGAAATGCAAAAAGTCTGAATTAGGTCATGCTATCACCTTCAGAGACTTCTGGAAGGCCAGTGGTCAGAGTGAAATACAGTAATGGAATGTTGCTGCTGCTGCTGTTGCTGTCTTCATGCAGAAAAAACAAGTACAGCTGGCAGTGACCTCATGGGGCTGTTTAGGCCAGAAGGCAAAGTCTAATATGCCAATGAATTTAATCCCTTTACTTTTCACCAGCAGTGATTTTAGAAAGGTTGAACTAAGCACAGTGTAAGTATATATATGCACACACATACATATGTGTATGTTTTAAGTCTTGTATCCCTGACTGGATGCACAAACCAGTGCTTGGCTTTGTCAGCCAGTTAGTTTTGATAATTGAGCAGATGTAGGCTTGGAGAAGAGTTGAAAACTATTCTTATAAGAATATTTTGGAATGCTGGCACTTACCATTGAAGCCAGAATAGGAAGGAAGAGGGTGGTGGTGGCCACGTTGCTGGCACACTCAGTGAAGGTGGCAACGAGGAGACACATCACAAAAGCAATAGCTGGGAAAGGGATGCTCTCCAGAGGAGTCAGTTGGTTACCTAACCATGTAGACAGCCCAGATACCTGTAACAGAGGAAAGAGGGCTGTGAGGGTAGTAAGTTGGAGAAGAAATAATCACATTGCAGTCCAGTTACAGTCCTTATGTCAATTCGACCTGTGGAAGGTTTATATTTTTCATATCTTACATGATGAATGAACATACAGTTTCCAGTTGTTTGCTTTTTTCTCAGTAGCAATATAAAAATACTGACAAAAATAAGATGTATGAGCAGCTTTCAAACTTAACCTGTGATTTCCACATTGTCAGTTTCTGATACTTGATTACTACTTCTTGTTTCCCAAACTGAGCTGCATCCTTGTTTTCTAAAAACACTTCTAAAATTAATTTTGATCTTTGAATTCAAAAGTAGTATTTCCAGGAACTTGAAGCCTTTTCCAATTTCTTTATTGTCCATATATTTAATATATGTATTGTCTGTTCCATCACTTAACTCAAACAATGTGTAGCACTGGACTCCTGGCAGATTCCTGCAGAAGTACAGCAGCACATCCTTCAGTCTGACTGCCAGATGTGCTCTTTTATCTGCTCCTGAAGGTTTTTTAGCAAGCTCTACATTTCTTTGCTAGTAGTTTAATTTAAATCCTATTTCCAGAAGTAGTTCATTTGAAATAGTTTGGAGACCCATCTTGAGTACGTTATTTCCTCATACTTGCCACATCAAATTTTATTTAAAAGAAGCTTTAATATGTTTGGGTAGTTTCTTAATCATCCACTTTTTTAGAAACACAGTTAATCATGTTGCCCTGATGGGTAGTATCACCCCTTTGTACAGATAACAATAAGGATTTGTTCTAATCATAGGACTCCCTCTAAGGATGGTGAGGTCTGTCCCACTGGCATTAGCTGAGAAAAGGCACATTTGATGCTCCCAGTGTGCCCTCTTGTGTCCTGCGTGAAGACAAGATGGAAAACACCCAGGAAGAGGCAAATCCCCGGTAAGTGTTACCTCACTGCCTTTGGCTAAGGCAAAGCCACCTCCCAGCAGAAACACAATGTTCCATGGCATTTTTTTGTGAACTACTTTCCAGTCCAGGAGAGGTGGAGGTGCTTGGAATTTTGACCTGCCATCTGAAATCCAGAAAGATTTTGTAAGCCATGTTACACTTTGCAAAGAAAGGAGGACTTCTTAGTTGGAGGTGAGTTTAGTCTGAACATCAGGAAACACTTCTGTCAGCAAGATCTGGAATTATCTCCTGAAGCAAATGCAAACAGCCTCATCAACAAAGGTTTTAAAACTTGACTTGCAAAACATCTAATGAATGATCTGTAGCTGCTTCCAAAAGCACAGTAGAATGCAGGGAAGGGTGAATTAAAAGTGTGGCAACATATCTGCAGAACTGTGTTTGTTTAAGTCATGTATTCTCTGCTGAAGAGTAAAACCTCAGAAGCTTTAACATATGTGTATACTAGGGGCAGGAACACAGTAAGAGCTTCCAACTTAGTTAAATTATGAGAAACAGAGAACTTCTATGGATATGTGCCTTGCCTAACCTAAACACAAAACTGTAGCTATGCAGGAAGAGCAGTTTAAAATCTTATTTAATATTTGAAATTTCCTTTGTAAGCTTCAAATGTAAAACTTTCCATGCACCTATTCTGACTGTTGATTTTTGATGCTTCAGTGAACTCACCCGTTTGTTCTCTGCTATTGTTGGAAAAGCCAGAAGGGATGATGAACAACAAAATTGAAATGAAGATGGCAACTGTACCATCAGTGACATAGCTGCAATAGACCAGTCAGATATTTAGTGTTTGCATTTTGATAATATCCAGCCTACTTCATTTTATTCAAAGTGAGGATAAGAAGTGGTAGTACCTTTCATCATCTTTGTTGAAAAGAACTGTTGCCCAGCCTGGGATGAACCCGGGTTCTCTTGTAAACCAGAGCAGTACCAGGAGTACAAAGAGGATCACAACTGCTATTTCTGCAAATTTCATTTTCCCCATTTTCCTGCTCTCTTCCTTGATGATGCCATAGGCACGTTCCTCCTTAGCCTTGGTGGCGGGACTTGCACCACAACCAAAATTCTTCTTAAAACTAGAAAAAAATGTACAAGAAATATCACAGAAATTTGTCAGGTATCCTCAGAGTTAAGAATCTAAATTTTATACTCAGTCATCATGTCTTTTAGATATATGAATATTGAAATTAAATATATTATAATCATAACATCAACAGCCATGGTGGGTAGTAACTGCATTGTACCATGGCTTGCTAAGGTAATCAGAAAGAAGCTTCCTGCCCCTAAAACCTCATGATTTAAATATAAAAAATTTGTACCATCTGAGCATATGGGGAAAAAAATTATAGAATCACAGAATGGTTTGTGTTGGGTTAAAGACCATCTCATTCCAACTCCCTGCCATGGATAGGGACACCTTCCACTCGACCAGAAAAATGTTAGTGTGATTGACAAGGCTATATGATCACTAGGAAGTAAAGAATTGCCAAGCTTTTTAAAATGATAGAAAATTAGAACTTTAAAGGAGGAATTTGAAGATAAAAGTACCGTTTCAGGTATTACAGATCTCTTTCTATGTAAAATATAAATGCATAACGTATAATATAAATGTGATAAGCTAAGTATTAAACAGGTATGTAATGCAAGCTGGTTATGTGAGGTGATTAGCATTGGAACCAGCACAATACTAATCCTCTAGGTCTGAAGCAACTCTCGTCACAAAGGCATTTACCAGCTCTATGTAGAAATCAATTTCCTGCTTTGAAGCACAGCAATCTCTTAGGACATGACAACAGTGCCACAGAACAGGTCATACGCTGTTGGAAATTCCTATTTTCATCCACAGAGTATATTTAGCTGGGATTTGATCAGATTCCTTGGAGAAAAGGTTGCAGAATTTTAACAGACACTGAGTGTGTTGTTCTGCTTGTCTCCGTTGTATCTGAGGAATTTGTCACTTGTGTGACTTTCCTCATCAATAAAAGGATCACTTGTCACACCAGTGCAATGAGTCCTTGATCACAGGCCCATCAGCTGGAGTGCAGAGGGTGAAGGGTACTCACTTAAAGCCAAAGTACAGTATCTGCAGCCAAATCCATGCCAAAGTCAGTAACAAAACCATGGTGGGGAAGGCAAAGGAGAACCAGGAGGCAAAGGTGATGACATTGCCATTGTCAGGAAAGATCCTGTAAAATGCAGGTGGCTGTTAGCATCCAGAATTCCACATTCTCTTCTGTATTTACTTAATAAATCAGAAAAGGGGAGGTACTTTGAGGCCCATTAAGGAAGAGAAGCTCACTTCTCAGCAGAATTACCAAACTGATATTTTCCTTTCGGTGCTGCCTGGAAGTCAGCTGTACAGAATGATGCAGTTTAGTGGGTATGTAATCCCACATTCAACCAGACTTACTGATTAACTTGTCCTTGCAATACCAGATTTGGTGATGTCCCAGTCAAAGTTGCAATCCCTCCAATACTGGCTGAGTAACAAATAGCAAGAGACATTCCCTTGGAGAATTTCTTGTGATTCTTCTCTGTCAGATTATCATTTCTCTTTCTGTCTTCCTCGACTGTCAGGACGTGAACACTATCTAGATCCCAAGGAACAAAAGAGATGCAGAAGCTGGGTTGGACAGGAATAGACATTGTGCCTGCACAGCTCAGTATTTCAAGGCTAGGACACAATGGACTCCAAGCTGAAGGAACCAAATTTCCTCATTTTAAGGCTGGCATTGTTAATCTTTTGATCTTCTGCCCATACTGCTGACACTTCTTGGTGAACTAGGGTGATGTCTGAGCTGCATGTGGAGGGGAGAGAGTTAAAAATTCAGGGGGTTACAACAGAGCCAGAGGAGCTGGGCTGAAGAGAACTTGTTCTACACCAGCACCTGACTGCTGGCACTGAGATTTACCTTCAGAAATGCTGGAGTCTTCTCAAAGATGAGGAGAGGGCAAGACAGCTGGTAAAGAGATATTGTTGCTTGTTGTGTAGCTTTGGATTAGAAAAATCATTTTAATCCCTAACATTCTGCCTTGAAATAGACCACAAATTTTCCTTTGGGAATTCCATATTATCTGACAAGTTACACAGTAGACAATAATTGAACTAACATAAATACACAGGGAAATATCATGCCTAATGATAGCTTCAGCTAGTGGAGAATTTTTACTTTTTGCTGGTTTATTGATTAGTTATCATGTCTTCATATTTTTGATCTATTTCTAACTTCAGTCAAGTCAGTAGAACTCATTGTGGTTTTGTGTGGCTCATGGAAATCCCTCACCAACGCTGTGAAATGCAGTCAGGATGCTTTAGGTATGTTCTTCTTCTACAATTTACTGGCAACTCTTATGACAGTGAAGAAGGCATCAGGTCATCCTCCATTACCCTGAAGAGAAAACCACCCATAACCCGCTCACCTTTTTCCCTTATTTCTTTGGAATTAACAGGTGTGGTTGACTCTTCCTGCAGCTCAAAGCCTTTGTTGATGTTTTCAGACACTTGGTCAGTAGCATTGGACTCCACTTCTGACCTGTGCAACTGTTCCAGCACTGCATGTGCTATGGGGACCATCATGGCAGTGGTGGCCGTGTTGCTGATCCACATGGACAGGAAGGCTGTCACAACCATGAAACCCATGAGAAGTCTGGAATGAGAAGGTTTGGAAAAGATCTCAGCATTGCAATACTCTATTTTTCTTGCAAAGATTCAACTACAAATGCTGGGTTTGGAAAATGCTCAGCAGCTCCCACCCAGCACTTCCTCTCGCTCTGATCTACTTTGTGAATGATATGATGAGATTTAACATTAATTTTTCTTTTTGTAATTTCAGCCAATTTTTTACATTCTTATGACTAGGAAAGTGGAAGCTGGTAGCTTGGAGCAAACAGTTTATCTAGTCAGATCCTGCTTATGCTGCATGTTCCCAAGAAAGACATCCCATGTCAATAACACATCTTAATGCATTAGAATATATTTTGAAGAGGAATTGCAAGCTGAATCTGATCCCAAATGGCAATCAGTTTAAGCCACTAGGAAGATGATCTCTATTTTTTTGTAATTTTCTCCCACCTCTATCATTTAAGATTCTCTTCTTACTCATCTAAAATACTAATCCTCATTTCAGTATTACTCTGTTATTTGTCTCAAAATTATTCTTTAGATGAGATGTAGATTATATATGAGATGAAAAGGAGTTTATCTTGTATGGATTTTTATTCTATTGCTTTGTAATTTCCTTCTGTATTCCCTCTTATGAGCTGAGACAGATTAGATAATGGTGATGTAGCCTCTGCATAGCTTAGAGTTCTAGTCTGGAAAACGTTTATTGTTTTCAAAACAAGCCTCCTCATATTTTCTCTTCTCTTTGCAGTCAGTGTAGCAGGCAGAGAGTCCATGTTTTCTGTGGTCTTTCCTGACTGAAGCTGTGCTCCTGGCCAAGCCTAACAGCACCCTTGTCTTTGCAGCATTGACTCTCTTGTTGCTAATTCTCCACCCAAACCCATCTGCAACGCAGAAAAAGATGCACCAGGTCTGCAACACATCAAAGGACCCCCATTTGCAAGGTTTGCTCAGGCACCATCACTTGGACTGTAGGAAAGCATTTGAAGGGTATGATTTGCATATTCATACAGGAGACAGGAACTGATGCCATGAAGTGTTTTGTGCCACAGCATTCTCATGGCTGTTACTCACAGGGCTGGCCTGACACCAGTGAGACGCAGGACTGCCAGAGCCACACGCTTGTGTACGTTCCAGTTCTCAATGGCAATGGCCATCAGCAGTCCCCCGATAAAAAGCATGTTGCTGTCATTTAAATATTCCTGAGAGACCTGTAATGTGGGACAAGGGAGAGGAAACAGTCACAAGAAGCCAAGAGAGAAGGCATTTTCTGAGGGAGGTTGTGCCCAAGACACCAACACTAACTATGGATTACATCTGAACAGTGAATTTGCTTTGATTTCAGATTAGCAGCTCCACCCAGAGCTCACTCTGGGCTGGTGCAAGTTCTATTCTGTGGAGAAGACAGACAGTTCTCTGTGTAACAACCGTGCAATAATGATAATAGCGATAATAATAATAGGAGCAGCAGTAATAATAGACCATAAACATAAATATTAATATTTCTGGGAAATAATCCCAGACTATCAGCTGACTGATTATTACATAGGCCAACGTGTACGGAGTAAGATCTCTTACTGTTGATGAATCCATGATATTCATTAGTGGGAACAGCACAACCGGCAGGAGAGCTGTGACAGCCAAGGGCAAGGCTTCTGTGCACCAAAAAAGTGCCATCACTATAATAACGTAACCACATTCAGCCTCCTGGCAGGGGAAAGGGAGACGAAATCAGAACACACCGTACATGGCACTCTGGCTTCCAGAAGGCAATGGCCCATTATTACATTCATTGCCTGATAAAGGGATTAAAGAAAAGGTTATTTCCTGTCCTTCTCTCCCTTCTATCCTCTGACCCATGTAGATCCTAATCATATCACAAGCTGTTCAACAACCTTATCAGAACTCTGAGGAAAAGATGAGGCCTCCAGCGGGTAAAAAAATAGTAACTTAGGAAAAGAAACAAATGGATGACTTTGAACCTTTCATGATAAGGGATTGGCAGTTCCTGCACAGGATCCTTGGTTGTGCTGATGGTGTTATATTCTGTATTTATGTCCTTGAGTTCCAGAAATAGTTACTGATCCAGTCAAGGCTTCTTCACCTTTTTCTCCATGTGTTCCAGGATACCACACAGGTGAGCCCCAACTAATGTCAACAGCCTAGATTCCTTGTACAGTAAATACTTCTATAATTTTTATTGGATTTTTAGCTTAGTAGAGGCTCTGAAAGGCTCAGTGATGGACTGATCACTGGTCATTGCAGCTTTCACTGACTTTGTCTTTCTTGTTTGATGGAAGTAGGATCCCCCATTTCATGTTACTCTTTTTCTGAGAAAATATCGATTTAGTTCTGCTTTGGACAACGACTGCAAATTCTATACAAAAATGTTTAAGTCAGTCCCTATACACTGGCAAGATTCAGAATTACTTGTCACAACGGATTTTCATATGGCTGGGTTGAGAAAGAAAGCAAGAAGAAGTAATATTGCAGGTTTTGGTGTCTTCCTCATTTTGCAGCTCACGCAATAATGGGTAACAGCAAATCAAAAGGAAGCAAAACGTGCTTATTTGGTCTTGGATAAAAGATGTTCACTAAAATATACTGACAAGTATGAGTGAAATTGTAGTGATGCTTATTGAGGTTGGTTTGCAGAGGATCAAACCAAAAAGCTGGAACAATGGCTGGCATGATGGAGTTAGTGATGAACTAATAGAATAGAACATGCTCAGGACTTCTGAACATGGCATGGAGATTATAGAGCTGAGGAAGGGGATGAAGAGGGAGCTGAGTAGTCTGGAGGAAATAAGACAGCAGATTTAGGTGGTGAACTACCAAAACAGCCAGGTTGGAGGAGTAAATCTGAAAGAGATTCATGAAGAGATGAAAATACACCTTTTTGAGCCTTATTTTTGAACGAGAGCAGTAAGAACCTTAATTATCCATCCCATCAAGCACTGAAAGAAATTTTTCATTTTGATCATCCTTTTAATCCAATTTTGTTATTAAAAGACACTGTTGAGTGCCTTTTGAGAGACGCTAACAGGGTTTTGGGACATGTATCATGGGCACAGTGTTATTGTCTTCTATCCTGCTTTGAACAGGCTCTCGGTAAAAGTGGGAAAAAGGCTCTTCACAAAGTCAGTTGTCCTGTAAGGACGTTCATCTGTCTTTAAGCAAAATTTTTAGCATCGTTTGCACTCAATTATAATAGTTTGGGGTCCAGTGCTATGTCATTATAGGGCAGGTTAATAGCTCAACAGAACAGAAAAATGTGAAATTCCATCCTGTGAGCTGCCTGCCCACACCGCTGCATGTGGAGGCACCAGCTTTTCCTGCTCAGAAATCATTCCACAGGTAACACCAAGGACTTATCGCATGTAGCAATGCTTCCAGCAAGTGAGTTTGAACTCATGGCTTCAGGACAAAAAAAAATCTCTCTCAGGTTCCTCGGAACTTTCTCTGTTTTTCTTATTAGTAAGATCTTAAGCAATAATTTAAGCTATTTTATTTGTACAGTGAGGGAAAAAGAGGCCTCACCTAATCAGTTACCACATTGCACCTTCAGCCAGTGCTGCTCTGTTGTTCACACTCACAATCCTCTGGTCAGAGATCCAAAGTCTCTGATAACACTCAGAAACAGAGCTGTGAGGAAGAAAGAGCTTTGGGACAGGCGGGGAAGAGTTAGTGAAGTGGAGAATGAAGCTTGGAGAAGGAGACTATAAATTGGGAGTTAGCAGGAATTGGGAGACAGGCAGAGACCTACGAGTTGATGTCCAAAGAGCAGCAACAGGAAAGGTAGATTGGGACGAGCTATTTCATGATACTGGGGCTGTAATAAGAGACCTGAAGGCCAGAGATTAGATCTTTCTGCATGGAGAGATTGGGACTGAGAGAAATATATCAGAGTGAAGAAGCAGCAGAAGGCTGGCAGCCTGCTGGCTCACAGTGCTCTGTTTAAATGATCAGTGATCAGTGTCCCAGATCAGGGGTCGAAATGATCAATGCAGCAATGTGCCACTACTACTGCTCCTTGTAGTTAACTTTTTCTGAAGGAAACCTAAGCAAGCTGTCTTACAAAACTTGGCGTTTTAAATTTAAAATCCTTTTTTGGGGAAGATTCTTGCAGAAATATGCTAAAACAAGAGTGAAGTACATATTATATTTCCTTATGTATCATAATGCCTTGTCCATCTGAACAACAAAAACGCCTCTTCTACATAGAAACAACAACAAGGAAATAAAAGTAAAAGAAGGCATGGACTGGATACTGTTAGAAAATTAGAAGGGGGGTTAAAATTGAGCCTTAGATTGCAATTTAGGTTTGCATGTACAATCTTCAGCATAGAAAGCCCTTTGCTAAATCAGTCAGATGCAAAGCAAAAGTCATAAAATCACATCACTGAGTGTTCTTCTAGAAGATGCAGTCACAGATGTATCTGTTCATCCATCATTGCTTTTATATTGCCCCAGTACCTGTAGAGGTCTGCTCAGACAAAAAAAATAGATCTTCAAACAGTAAGTTAATGTTCTCTGAGAAAGAATCTTTATGTTCTCTTCGCTCTTTCACTTAAAAGGAGCAGCTCTGAGATGTGGAGATTCACCTTTTAAATTGAATTAAAAAAATTCTTACCTTGGTAGGCACAGCCAGAGGCAGAGCAAGAAATAAGAGGGGTATTAAGATTATGATTAAGTATTTCCTCCAGGCCAGGACTGCCTGGAAGAAGGGACCCATGGTGCTGGAGCTAGCCCAGTGCTGAAAGATCTAGGATCTGCTGCTGGGGACTATATAAACACTGGGGAATATTAACCATTGACCTCAGGAGATTGGGTGTTGTTTTTGGAACTGTAATCGGAGAAAGGAGGAGAACAAAGAAGGGAGGGGAGAGCAAAAGAGTGTCAGACCAGGAACTTTCTTAAGACAATTTTCATGAAAGGAAGATTTAGGAATTAACTCCTTGTAGACCAAGTAGGTTTACTAAAAGCATCCTGAAATAACCCATGTTTTTTTAAAAAAAAAATTAATGGCTTGATGCTTAAAAATCTTTACTCTTATGCCCTAAGGTTGCAATGAAAATCTAAAAGAACACATGGGTTTTCCATCACTGTTATGTGAATGACTGGCCTCTAGCTGCAGCCTCATCGATGGAGTGTGAACAACAACATGGAAGGGTCTCAGATGATGAATTGTGCCTGTTCTTCAGAAGCAACACATCCACAGCAAGTGTTTCCACTGCCATGTGAGTCACAATACTATAACTAGTACAAACATGCTATAAATGAGCTCTCTAAGTGTGTTACTGCAAAACAAATGGTTTGTCTTGTTCAAGCTTTGCCTGTGGCCCATAAACACTCCCTCAGTGGTGTCAAAGGAGCGATGCCAATTTACATTAGTTTGGAACTACTCTAGTTTATATAAACGGGTTAATCTAATACTCGGAATTATGTGCTTTGACTTTAAAGAGCAACTTGGTCTTTGCTTGCTGATCTGCTCTTTGAGGCAGACCAAACCTCACAGGAAACCTCACAGCCAAAGCCTATTAACTGAGTTTATAAGTTATTTTGTCCTTTATAAAAAGAACTGGTTTATAACGTGCTGTAAATTTTAATAGAAGTGATCACATATCATTAACTACAACATTTCACAGATCCTAGTGCATTTAAAGTGTTGACTTTTGTTTTGTTTGGAAAGAAAAAACCACGAGTGTTAACTGCAAATTTCTTCTTGGGGCAGAGTGGCTGGGAAGTGGTTGGAGAAGGAGGTGGGTGTGCTGGTTGACAGCTGAGCATGAGGGGAATCCATACAAGGGGTGCCTGAGGTCTCTCGTTTTGTTCAGCCTGGAGATGAGGAGACCAAGGAGAGCTTTCATTGCAGTCTGGAGCTTCATTAGGAGGGGCAGCGGAAGGGCAGGGTCCGTTCTCTTCTCTCGGGACCTGAGGGGATTTAGACTGGACATTAGGGAAAACTCCTTCACGGACAGCGTTGTCAAGCCCTGGCACAGGCTGCCCAAGGCAGCGGTGGAGTCCCCATCCCTGGAGGGATCTAAAACCCCTGTCGATGTGACACTTGGGGACACGCTTTTCCCACCTCAACACCGAACAACACACGGGGGGCTGCGCGCTGCCCCTTCAGCACCGCAGGGATCGCGCCTCGTTCCGCAGGAACCGCCCCCCCGGTTCTCCCGGGCAGGGCGGGGCGGAGGGGCCCGTCCCGG
>WEIV01021662.1:157440-171501 GCA_013390005.1 Calyptomena viridis | reverse complement strand
GGGGGGAACGGAGGGAGAGGGAAGTCGCGGATAGATGGGGAGTCCTGGGGGAGCGGGGAGCTCATGGGAAAGCCCGAAGGGAGCAGGGAGCCCCTGGGATTGGGAAGGAGCAGGGGGAGAGGGGAAATCCGGGGAGAGCAGGGAACCCCACGGGGAGCAGGGAGTTTGGGGAGAGCAGGGGGAGCGGGGAACCCAGGGTGGCACTGAGTGCTGTCGAGGGTCCTCAGCCGCCTGTTTCTCTTGCAGGAAGTGGAAGCCTTGGTTTCCCACTGGAATTTATACATCAACTTGGGAGGCTTCTTCGTCTGTCTCTTCTCCGTGACTCTCCTTGGCCCATGGAGTGACAGCGTGGGCCGCCGCCCGGCGCTCATCCTGCCGACAGCGGGCTTGGTCCTGCAAACGGCCACCTACCTGATTGTCATGTACCTGGAGCTGCACGTCGCCTTCTTTCTCCTCGGACGCCTTCTGAGCGGCCTCACGGGAGACTACAACCTGATCCTGGCCGGCTGCTTTGCCTACACGGCCGACACCAGCAACAAGCGCACACGGACGTTCAGGGTCGCCATCCTCGAGGCGTGCCTGGGCACCGCGGGCATGCTGGCCAGCATCGGCGGGGGCCAGTGGCGCAAGGCCCAGGGCTACATCAACCCCTTCTGGCTCGCCTTTGCTGCCAGTGTTGCTGCCACTCTCTACGCTGTTTTCTGCCTTCGGGAGTCGGTGAAGCAGAGGAAACCGGCCAAGCTGTTCACGCTCAGCCATTACAAGGCTGTGTACAGGCTGTACATGGCGCCAGAGCACCCGAGCTCCAGGTGGAAGCTCGTTCTTTACTCCCTGGCTTTCTTTCTTCTTGTCACAGTGCATTTTGGAGCCAAAGACCTCTATGTTTTGTATGAGCTTGGCTTCCCTCTCTGCTGGACTTCTGACCTCATCGGGTATGGCTCTGCTGCTAGTTACCTGGCTTACCTGAGCAGCCTGGCAGGGCTGCGGCTGCTGCAGCTCTGCATTGAAGACACCTGGGTGGCAGAGATAGGACTGGTCTCCAATATTGCTGGACTGGTTGTGATTGCTCTGGCTACCACAACACCACTGATGTTTACAGGTGATGCTGAATTCTTAAATCCCTGTGTCTCAGGCTCGTGGAGGTGCCTGTAGATGCAGGAGGCCAGGGTGCTTCTGCAAGTTCTGCCTTGTGCACCAACAATGCTGTGCCTTGCTAATGGCAGTGTTGGCCAAACACTAATGTTGAGAGTGCATCCATATAGTTCCTAGAATATTGGTCTATGTCTGTATTATACTGCAGACTAAAGTGCGTTATGGGATCCAGGAGGGTGAATTGGTCTAAATATAGCAGAGAGAAAGTGCCCACTTTCTCTCTGGAGATTTCTGGGACTGACTTTGGAGACTTTAGTTTTCAACTGAGCTTTCCCTAATGTGCTGTATCTTGTTCACAGGTTATGGGATCCTGTTCCTTTCCATGGCAACCACTCCAGTCATGAGATCCAAGCTCTCCAAGCTGGTCAGCGAGACAGAACAAGGTAAGGAGTTAGCTGGTGTTCTTAAGCCAAGTCCTGAAACACTGTCTTCTTGGAACATTGAAACCAAACTGTTTGGGGAAGTTAGGACTTCCCTGGCTCCTCTGGACTCCTGCATCCCTCACTCACCTTCAGGCCCAGGGTAACATTTTATATTTTTTAGAAAAGTGTCATTGGTTGATTTAGACTTGCTGCATTTTCAGGATGAGGACAAGAAGAAAAGCAAGATGAAAAGTATTTGCAGGAATAGTTCATTCATCTATCTGTTAAGAGTTAAAAGGGATTATGTAATGAGAAGAAAAGAGTGATTCTCCTGACCATAAGTTTTCTCTGTAGATCAGTAACAGTGGGAAGAAGCAGGTGTTGTTGAAGGGTTATATCATTGACCATGGTGAAAGATTATGGATAACCTGTAGGAGGAGTGGATTTGCCTTTCATCCAGTAATGTATTGGGACAGTTTGCACTTGTGAAACATGGCATAGGAATGTCTCTGAGGCAAACAGGGAGGAGTGAATTGAGGAGGGGATTTTTCCCAATTCATGTTTCTTATTTTAGAATTAAGATGGCATGTACTTGACATGGGATTTATGATGCTAAATCGATAAATTGCCGTCTTCTTCTGTACTTAATGTTTAACAACTGATAAGATATGCTCCCTGGTAAACAGATCTGTATAGCCCTGGTCATTCACAATCCAACTGATAGATAATATCCCTGATCAGCTCTGGTGATACCAATTCTGCAGGTTGTTGAGGTGGCCCTGGCTACAGAAAAGCAAACTGGGCAGGTATGACCTGCCAGGTCTGCCCTGTGTGCCAGCTTACCACCCTTGATATTCATACACCACTTTTCTGGTGGGAAGTGGAAACCCTCAGAAAGATTGACAGAACCCCACTGAAGGTTATGTGTTAAAGCCATTTGCTGTCTTATCTCACCATTAATCTCTTACCTCTCTTTTCCAGGTGTTCTCTTTGCTTCTGTTGCCTGCGTGCAAGGGCTGTGTTCCCTTGTGGCTACAGGAGTGTTCAACTCTCTCTACCCTGCCACGCTGCACTTTATGAGGGGATTCCCATTTCTCTTTGGGGCTATAATCCTTCTTATTCCAGCAGCTATCATTGGGTAATTTACTTCATATTTCTAAAGTTTGCCACAGGACCTATGAAATGTCATATGTAAAACATTTATTCATCTTTGGAGAGACAGTTTTTGAGGCATATTTTCAATTATGGTTATGAGAGGCTGTTTGGTACCCACTAAACAGAGGTGCAGGTAATTTCTTCTGGAACCTGAGTCCTAGGGATAAACCTGCAGCCTGAGTAATGTAGCTGCCAATATTCGAAGTGCTTCAAAGTTTCATTCCGCTCTCAGTGGAATCGAAAATCTGGAATTAAATTTGAAAATCCTTCTTTATGGAGGAGATGGAGCTCTCTCAGCAGTCTCTCTTCCTGTAATTTCTTCCATAATTAAAGCAAAAGTTGTGTTGTAATAGAAAACAAATGCCCTGGTTTTGTCCTGGGAGAGGGAATGTGTTGGGATTTGTGGTAGAAGTGCAACAGCTCTTGGCAGGGTCATTGTGTTCTGTTCCTTTGAAACTTTAAATTTCACTTAATTCAGCAACATCCCAGTGTGCCTTCAAAGGCTCTAATTGTTTGTTCTTTCCTAGGTGGATACAAATCTGGGACTCAAAACATGCTTACAATCACTTCCAAGATGGTCCCCCATCCCCTGCAAAACACTGAGCAGCAACTTAGCAACAAGGAATTGGCCAGCACAGCAGTGTCCACCTGAAGATTGCTCTTGATTCTTCCCTCAAAGGACAGATTAGTAACTCTTACATGCCAGTTAGTCACTTTTAAATGCCAAATAGTTGGAAATCATGGCTCTGACTGCAGGAGGAACTTGATTTGGAACTTGCTTGCCTCAGCAGCCTCCAAGGATCATCTGTCAGAGAAAACCCAAGAGGCCCAAAAGCCAATCAGGCTGTTGTGGGCCATTTGCAAGGCTGGTTAGTGGCTTGAGGTTTGGAGGAGGCTCTGTGACATGCTTTTAGTGGGCAGAAAGGACTGAGTTCTGGTTTAATTGCCAAACATATTCCCCTCTGAGTACTACAGCGTGCAGCAGATGAGCTGTTGCTGTGGGTGAGGCACAGACTGAAGCCTGCAGAGCCACCCTGAAGCAGAGGTACCTGAGTGTGCTGCTGAGGAGGAAGACCCATGCTCTGGATCAGCATGTTGCCAATTAAAAGCCTACAAATGTCACGTGCCAGACCAAGCTCCCACAGAAATCCTTATGGAGGGGGCTGGTTTAGCACAGGAGTGCTATTGCCATCCTTATTGACTGAACCAGCTTTAGTTCTGCAAGCTAGAGGTGTCCTAGGGAGATATGGTCCATGAGGTGTTGGTAGGAGGGCCAGTGGCATGTCCTGCCTGTCTGCAGCTCAGCCCAGGATCTCAGAGGGGCTTTTGAGAAGTAACAGATCATGTGAGAATACTGTGGTGCAAATAGAATATATCCTGAACCCACAAGGATCATCAAAGCTATTCCTGTGCATGCCTTAATTGACAGTTGCCAAAACTGATGAACTTAAGGCTAAAATTGTCCAAATTCTGCCCCCCTAAGTGAAGCCCCTTACACTGTAAAATTGATGCCCCTGTTTGATAGGTGTGCCCTCGTGTCGTGAAATCACTGCTGTGCAAAATCACTGATGAGTCCTTCCTCATCAATACACTGTGCTGTAGTGATGAGCTGGTGTGGGGACAGGACTAGTGTCTTCAAAGTCAATTTTTTGTTCTATGGAGAATAATTTTATGTTGGTGACCTCAGTTCTGCAGCCTCTCTCAGGATCTGTTCATGCCAGCAAGCAAACTCCATGGTCATGGTGCTTAAAATTGTTCCTTTCAAAGCATTATCTGTATTGCTGCAATCCTATTTTATTCCAAGTGCCATAAACCAGCAGTTCTGTGTACACTGCACTGCATACACTGTTCAGGTACCTGCAATAATGCAGGTCTGATGTCTTTACTTTACAGTATAATGTCTTTACTGTTTACTTTCAGAATGAATAAAACCTCCATTCTCTTTTATGGTTCATAAGAGATTTCTTGTGCAGCTCTTGATGTCTTTTGTCCTTGCCTTGTTCAGGGCTTCTCTCCACTATTTTTATGCTTTGTCCTTTCCCAAAGACTTTGCAGTCTTTACTGGGAATTGATCTGTCTTGTGGAGGATCTGTGTGTGAGATTCACAAGTCAGGAAAAATGCAGGTCTGGGGGTTGCAAGGAGCCAAAACTTGCTTTTCCTGACCACCTTAGTAAAGCTTGCAGGGGTGCTTCATCTGGAACCTGTCCTTAAGTATGAAGTAAATGTGAAGTGCTTATACAGAGCTTTGTTCCTGTTCATTACGAGTTTGTGATAAAAGCAGGAAAATAGGGGAGAGGAAAAACAAGAGAACTGGGGAGAAGAGAAGCAGGAGGTGGAGAAGCAGGGAGGCTTTAAGAACTTGGTGTTATGCCACTTGCTCCATGTAGTTATGCCAAGGGACATAAGACTTACAGGTCTGGTTGCTGGGTTAAGCCCAGAATTGGCCTCCCCAAGGAACAGGGCATGCTGTGAGTGTTGTGGTCGATGTTTGTGGCTGAACTGATTGTGAAGTGAAGTTCTGTACCACAGGCTCCATGGATGCCAATCCAAGCAGCTGCTCACTGTTGTGCAGTGAGGTGAAACTTGAGTACTGGCTCTGCTCCCCTGCTTGTGCCAGCATGCTTGCAGGGGAGAAGTTCAATAGGAACTATTATGACTTATTAAAAAAATTAAAATTAAGTTTTTCTAGGCTGTCCTCCAAGAACTATGACAGTCAAGCCATGTGTGGTGACTGTGGGCAACAGGCAGAGTCCCTGGGGATGCAGTGAGCTCCATCAGTCCATGCAAAGGTGAGCACAAAGTGAGGGTCCCACAGGGAATGGTGCTTGGGGAATGTCAGTTCTCCTACATGATGGCAAGGAAGAGCAAGGAGAAGGCTGCAAGGAGAGAAGCACATGATACAGACAGACAAGAGGTGGGGATTTAGAGTATAAACCAGATTTATTAATAATACCTGATAGAATGAACACTTGTGACATAACATAGCAAAGGAATGAGGGAGGGCGAGGACAGAATTCCTTTCCTTGAGACTGATCCAGCTGGAAGGGGCTGGATATGGGATGTTTTGCTACAAACGGTGAATTTATTAAGGTGCAGATAACTAATGATGGGGAAACAGGAGGAGTCACAGTCTGGGCAGCTGGAACATGAGATGGGATCTTGTTTCAGGTGAGTCACCTGAGCTGCAGAGAACAAGTAAATCTCCACAGTGAATGGTGGGTGAGGAGGTTAATTGCTACAGAGCTCCTGGGAAACAAGATGCAATGATCTTACTGGGTATTATCGCAGGGGGGAAAATCCTTGGGACTGTTTGTGTGGGACTCCTTCAGTGGCCATGGAGGCCCTGACATTCAATCAGTTATTCAAGACTTTTCCCTGAAGCAGCTCACAAGTGGTTTTTATACTTTGGCGGATTCACCTTTGGGCTCATCTGCTGGCTTCTTAGTATTTAATCTGGAGATTAGATAGCTTTTATTTCTGATGAATTCTGGGCAGATACAGCTATTAACCTTGCACTGGAGAGCAAAGATGCCATTAACTGTGAGCTGATAAGAACTATCCATAAAACTGTGATTAAGCACCAGAATTAACAACTTTTTTTTTTCCCCTGAAATGTTCATGGCTCTAAGCCAGAAGAAAAAGTGTTTGTGTTTCTGCCAGTCAGGGCAGGCAGCAAGGCTTCAGGGAGAGCCAGGAGGAAGACAAGGTGGCTGAGACTCCTTGTTACTTCCTAAAAGAACAGGGATGGGAACAGAAGCTTGCTGCTTCTGCAGGGCCATGCAGCAGCCTGATCTCCAGAGCATCAGGGCAGCCTGGTGTTTTTCCATGTTCCTCCATGCTCTTCCTCCTGCCCATGCTCTGAACAAGGATGTCTTTTTGCATTACTCACTTTGCTCTGCATCAGAAAAGACAAGCTCAGGTAGGAGCTGCAATTTCTGCTCATAATTGCAAAATAACATGTTGTTGAGAGGCTGCTCCCCCTCCAAGCAGGTGGGAGAAGCAGGACAAGGCTGGAATTTGGGGATTGTCAGAATGCCCGTGGTTCCTCACCAGCAGTGTTAGCAGCGGGCAGTGCCAGTCCTGCTCCCAGCTGGAGCTCACACCCTGCATCCTTTGCCAGCCCTTTGCACACACTTTACTCCTTCTTGACATTTTAAGGTGAGTAGCTGCAAAAAGCCCTGGTGGCTGTTGGGAAGAGCTTGGTAGAAAGAAGCAAATGCTACTTGGTATTGCATCCAGCAGTGAGTAGGGACAACCCTGAGGAGCTCAGCCAGGGCTGTCAGGGTGTGTGATGGTCAGCAGGGACATACACCAGCTCCTGTTGAAGGAACAGACCATGGGAGATCTGCTGTGGAGCACTGACAGAATAAAATACAGCCAGTGAATAATAACTCCATGAGTACAGCACAGCAATTAGCATCTTCCCTATCTGCATGGAGATATGTTTTCCAGACTCAGAGTCCAGCCTCCCACGCCTTGGAAGTTATCCTGAATATTGTCCTGATAGAGTGGTGAAGCTGAGACATCAGATGGAGGAAAGGGGGTTGTTTTAAAAGCACTTTTTGCAGAGATCCTGCAGACACTTCATGTGGTCTAACCCCAAACTTCTGTTGCAGAGTTAAGAGCACACAGTGGTTTTGCAGCACTGGGAGGTGGAAGGACCTCAAGGAGAGAGTGAGCCCTTGTGATAAAGAGACATTATTGGGAAAGAGAAAGCAGTTCACAAGGCCTCTATGTGTTATCTTTCCCAAACACAGGGATTTTGTCAGGGCTTAGCTTTTATTTGCCCTTTCCTTCTCTCAGTTTCTGACCACGAGGATATTCCTGTGGCACAAACAGAGCCACATGGTGCTTATGGAGCATTTCCTGTCAGTTCTTCTCTCCCCTGTGTCCTCTCACGATGGACCCTCACCAGTTCCCCAATTTTCAGTCCTTGGAAGATCCTGCCTCTTTGGACATGTTTCTGGGGGAAGCTGCAGCTGCTTGTAATGAGCCTCAGTCTTCTCTCAAGCCGGGGTACTAAGATGTGAAAAAGTCAAGAGGGACAAATTTGGACCCACACAAAAAAGGGTCACCTGGGAAGTCTCTAGAGGGGATGAGGCAGCTGTGCTGGTTCTAGCTCTGCCCCATGGAGACCAAGCAGTCCAGCCCATTCTCTGACCCAGCCGAGGAGTCCCGGGAGGAACGGCCCTGGAGAAAGCGGATGATTTTGTCGATTGTGGCCTCCTGATACTCGTGGGACCATCTGTGTTTGAGGGGAAAACGTGATTTAATTTCTCTGTTGCATGAGACGCCACAAGATAGCTCTGTTCATCTGGACTGGGAGACAAAGACCCTCTTCTTCCACCCCAGCTCTCTAAGAGATCCTTCTTTTCCTCATGGAAAATGGAGCAACACTGAATGCTGCAGAATGCCCTGATAGGCTGGGATGCACTAAGGGGAAGCAGGAAGGGAGAGGAACCCAAGTGAGCTGCAAAACCTGCCAGCATCACTCCTGCCTGGAGGGCTGGGGGCACAGGGAAGGGTGTTCTGGTAATCCTGGCACCATCTGTCACCCAGAGGAGCAACAAGAACAACATCGGCAGCAGGAATGTAGTGGGAACCTTTGCTCCCTGCATACTCTGGATAGCACCTGAAGTGACTCACCACCCCTTTGACCTGTTCTGCTCCATCATCTGTTTCTCCCAATGTCCTTGTGCTCTTTGCAACTTCTTACGCAACGCTGAGGCACAGGTGATACTTACTTGATACCATTAAATTTCAGGACAGCCCTCATGTCCTTGGGAAGTGTTTCTGGATCAGGCCACTCAAAATGATCTGTAACAGGTACAATGTTCTTTCCAGAGTTCAGGGCTGTCACAATCTCCTGCAGGAACATTCATGTCCTCAGTCCACGGCCTGTGTCAGCCCATCACCAACCCCTTTCCTGCTCTGACATCCACCCAGCTCTCACCTGATGGCATCTCTTACCTTGTGCACCCAGTCCTTGCATTCGGGGTCTTCCATGCATTTATCCAGTGCATTTGGTGAGAGGACCAGCACAAAATTCCGGGCACTCATGACACTCTGGATGAGCTTGTCTTCAAACTTCCCTGCCTCCAGCTTCTCCACATCGATGAACACGCTGAAACCATGGAGCTGCAGGTGGACCTTCAGCAGGCTGGTGACAAGAGGGGGCAGCACCATGAGGAGAGGTTTCATGTGCTCTCCCACCATATTGGCCAAGACATGGTGAGACAGAGGAGCAGTGAACAGGCTCCCACAGGGAATGGCACAGTCCTCGAGATGCCAGCTCTAGCCCAGCCTGCTTACAGATGTCTGGGCACATGCAGAGAGCATGGAGAGCTGACATTAACTCCCTGCTGTGATCCCCTACAGCCCTACAAGCCCAGTATGAGGAAAGGGTAAGTCAGTGTCAAAGAAGGACAAGGTGGCAGTGACAGGACTGGGAATTAGCCTGTCCACTGCACAGGTTATGGCACATGCTGTCCCCATTTGCTCTGCAGTTTTTGCAGCCTCTTCCTCCTCCCCATTCCCCACTTTTCCCACAGCTGATCACCTGCCTTTGCTCTGGCCTTCAGCCTGGCACCATCCTGCTGCCTGCAGGACTCACCTGGCCAGCTGTGACCCAGTGCTCCTCCGGTAGCTGATGAACACATCAGTCCCATTGGACGTGGTTTGCAGCGTTATGGGGGAGTGAAGCGTTTCTAGGCAGAGCAACCAGCAGCCAAAAGTTAAAACCACCCAACAGTTCACCCCAAACACCCCTCCACGCCCATCCATCCCCCCTGCCTGCCCCTGTGTGTGTGGTTCCCGCACCCCTGGCCGCGGTGAGGATGCGGACGCGGTGGAAGCCCGTGTGGATGTGACAGTCCTCCTGCAGCTGCTGCTCCGTCACCCGGTGCAGGAAGTTGCGGTTGATGCCGCAGGTCAGCAGGTTGTAGGTGTACTGCCGGAATTTGGGGTCGATGCTGCCCAGCCAGTCGGCCAGGTTGCTGCGGTCGCAGGTGGAATAGTTTGCGAAGGTCTTGAGCTCTGTCAGCTCCCGGAAAAACCTGGTGGAGAAACAAATGACAGTGGGGAAGGGAGGCTGAGGGACCAGGCAGGACCTAGAGACATGTGGTACTACATCTTTTGTCTGCTCAGGAGTGCAGCTCCGTGCTGTCGTGAAGGATGAGCTACAGGAGTAGAAAAGAGAAGAGCTGCGAGGGAGTGATGGTCCTCGGGACACAGAGATGTGAGGAGCTCAGCTAAGGGAGGAGAGACTTGAGTAAGTTTCCGTCTTTCTGGGTAACTTGCAGGCTCCCAACATCCCTGTGCCATAGGTGGTCTTTCCCCATCCCACACCTCTGCCATGCGTTGGCCCCATTGCAGAAATCCCTCTGAGACTGCAAACTGCAGTGGAGAAGTTCTGGCAGTCCAAGTTTTGCATGGAGGTTCTCTGCTCTTGTCTTTGGAAGAAGGGAAATGCACAGACCTTGTCCCTGGCTCTGCCATGGTGGTGGTGGCCATGAGAGAGTCTGGAGTGCCTTGGCTGGTGGTCCTACCTTTTCCGAGTGATGCTGGATTCCATCCCCAAATCCTCCTGCAGCTCCTGCTCTGTTAGCCTCAGGAGAATGTCCCCATCCACCTGGTGATCCTGTCAAGAGAAATCCAGGCTGAAAAGATCCCAGCAAAAGGTCACACCTCTGCTGCAAGATGGGGCAGGAAGGCCCATCCGTGTGTCCCTCCCTTGGCACATAGCCCTACCAGGAATCTCTGGCAGTATTTGTTGTATCCGATCTGCTGCAGCCATGTCTGCACCTCACAGGACTTCCAGTTGGGAACTGTGGGCAGGATGCGCCGAGGAACCTCCTCCCCTATCATGCGCAGCACCTTTTTGGCCAGGGAGGAGGTGGTGCTGCTGGTGGAGTAGCACACGATCCTCTTCAGGCTCTGTGTAGCCCCAATCTCACTGAAAATCTGGGGACACAAAAGGAAGAGACATCACTTTGCTTTCCGTCCTCCTCCCCACAAACTGTGCCAAGCCAGGTGAGGACCAAGGCACTTGGTGAGCCCATAGTGGAGCAAAAGACACCAAGAAGCAGTTGTGGCCACCCTTCCCTTTGGCATCGCCTTCCTTCAGGCCAACCTACCCTTTACCTGTGTTTTCCTCTGCCTGGTTTTGATGGCAGCCTCGGTGCAGAGGTAGAAGGCAGCGATGCACTGGGCTTCCAGCCGTGAGCTGTCCAGCAAGGGCACAAGCCGCTGCAGGTCCTCCGCCGTCCGTCCCTGGCTGTTGTAGCTGCTGCCCAGCATCTCACAGGCGAACTGCTCCGGGTCCAGTGAGGCAATGAATGGCTCCACCAGAGCCAGGGTCCCCGAGCGCTCCACCTCCTTCTCGATTTCCTTGTTGGTGACCAGCACCGTGATGGCCAGGCACGCGTGCAGCCTGATGAGTTCATCATCTTTTGAGAACACCAGTGGGAAAAGCCATTCTGCTGCCTTCTTCTCGATCATCAGGCGCTGGTTGGCCTGCCCTCCGTACATGGCACAGTTGGCCAAGGCCATGGCACAGTGACGCAGCACGACGGGGTCCGTCCAGCGGCACCAGTAGAGGATGGCATCCAGCCCTCCATCAGAGATGAGCTGGAAACAGGTCTCCTCGGTGTGTTTGAACATGTGCTCCAGGATCCCGGAGATGCTCTGTGCCAGCTGGGGAACATCTCGCTCCTTGGCTAAGTTCAGAATCACGCCCAGACCGATCCGAGCGATCCGATCCCTGTGGGAAGGAGAGGCATAGGTAGGTGAGGGGCAGATGGAGGTGCAAGGAGTGAGAACAGTGACTGGTGTATGAACTCCTGTGTGCTTCAGTGACATTTGTGCCAGGACAGACAGCTGTGGGACACAGCTGCCAGATATATAATGCAGTGAGATGCAACAGGCTGTGTTGGAAGAACCTGTCTGGGTCTGATGGAAGAGATTGTGATGGGACAGGACATGGAGTGCACAGCCCAGGACCACCTCACTGGATGCTCTCATGCTATAGGTAGGATGTAAATAGCAATTAACAGGCAGGGTAGGCTAATGCCAGGCTAGAAATGGATCTGCTGGGTCAGCATTACTGTGAGCATGTGAGCTGCTTCGTGTTCAGGGCTGAAATTCGTTTGTCCCTAAGCAGTGCTGTTGTCTGGCTGCTCTCCAGATTGGGACCAAGTCCAGGACAGGACTTTCACACCTACATGAGCAGCCACATAGCCCTGTGCACAGGGATGAGTGAATGACAGGGGTCTTCCTGTCCTGGGATGGCAGCTGGAGGAAAGCTGTTTCCTCCACCCATTCCATGCATTCCTATAAGAGGACAGCAAGAGCCTGGGGCAGGTGGCCAAGGGCCACCAGCTGCTTGGCCATGGCTGACCTTGGGAGCCCTGTGCTGTGAGGATGGTCTTCAAATGACACCTGAATGGTGCTGTGCCCTAAAAACACAGTGAGGAAGGGGGAAATCAGGATCATAAAATGGTTTGAATTGGAAGAGACCTTAAAGCTCATCTCACTTCAAACCACTTTCATGGGCAGGGACATCTTCCACTATCCCAGGTTGCTCCAAGCCCTGTCCAACCTAGCTTGAACACTTCTAGGGATGAGGCAACCACAGCTTCTCTGGGCAGCCTGTGGCAGTACCTCACCATGCTCTGAGACACTCTCTTGGCTGTCCTCCCATGAGCTTTCCTGGGGGGAGTGGCAGCTCCATCTCTGCTCTTAGCACCTGTTTGGTGCTGCGATGGAGCTGCTCCATTCATGGGGCAGTGCTGGCACAGATGCCCCATGCTGTGCAGCTCATGAGGGCAGTGCCACGTTCGGTCCCCTGTGATGGTGGCGTGATGGCACTCCAGCCTCTGTGCTGGCAGGAGGGAAGAGCATTTCTGGGAAACCTGTGACCCATAGGGCTCATGCTGACCTCGGGGTGGGTTTGACAGGAAATGCTGTGGAGAGCTCTGGGAAAAGAAAAAACCTCAGCCTGGGTCTGGCTCCAAGCCCGGACTCAGCTGTGAAGCTGGATGACAAACACGGCCCCACCAGGTCCCCAACTCCCTGCAGCCACAGATGGAGCCAGGACTGGTCCAGCTCCCAGATAAACACCACTACTGCTGTGCACAGACTGGAAAGTCTGTAAGCCAGAGGCTTGGATCAAAGGGGGGACCCTACACCTCCATACTATTGCTCAGAGGTTGATGGTGGGTCAGGCAGGGGGAGCAAGAGACTGGAGGCCCATAGCTGCTCTAAGACTCTGACCCATGAACTGCTCCTGGAGCAGAGATGGCAACTCCAGCAAATGCCTTCTCTTGCCAAGAAGCTGAGTGCTGAAAGCAGACCATGCCAGTGATGCTTCCTGGGATTAAATTCCACCCTAATGGGCTTTCCTGATTTAGCTGTCACTTATTTTTGCCTGCTGGTGCATGCAATGAGGCCCGGGCTGGGAGGCCACAACCTTAGAGCAAGACACATCACCCATTAAGCTGGAGCACCACTTTGACCAGGCTCCCTCCACTCGCTTTCCAGAGCCCTGGCTGGGGCTGACTGGGCAGTGACAACTGGGCTGGGGTGCTCTGAGGGAGGGTGGAGCTGGCAGAATGCATTTGGCGTGTTGGAAGGAGGACCTGTGTATGGGTCCTGCATCAGCAGTGCTGTGCATTTGGATGTGTCAGGTGCCATGTGTGCACATCCATCTTTTTACATGCATTCATATGCACACACGTGCAAGCACACGATCCCACCCCAGCTGTGCCAATGCTCCAGCAGAGCCAGCCCACCACCTCTCACCTGTCCTGGGCACCAGCACATGTGTCTGAGCTAGGGACCATGGGCTGGGGGGCTTTGAGGGCTGCTGACTAGCTGACGCCCTCCTTATGGCTTTATTCCAGCCCTGGTCAGCAGCAGGAAGTCTCTGGGAAGTGGCTTTGTCCTCCTCCTCCCACTGCGGTTATGGCTAGGGGGGAATCATGTCTTGTTCTCAGGGTCAGATGCTCTGAGCCAGTCAAACTGACTCAGCTCAATCATTCCTGGGGGGTCCAGGCTGAGGGGGGATCATGAGGACACCCCAATCCTCATCAGCTTCCCTGGGCTGGGGCTGGTCCTCCTCCCTCCAGCTGTGGGGGAAGGGAACAGGTCATGTCATTGCCTGGATGTGAGTCAGGGACCCTTTGCACAAGTGCTGGGTGGGGGAGATATGGTGAGGATCTGAGGGGGTTGGTGGACTGGGAGTACCCAGAGCAGGGAAATCTGGGGGATGTAGGTAGGATGGCTGGAGGCAAGACAAGGCCAGGTTGGATGGGGTTTGGAACAACCTGGTCTAGTCAAAGGTGTCCCAGCCCATGGTGCAGTGTTGGAACTGGATAATCTTTAAGGTCCCTT
>WEIV01021662.1:144180-157408 GCA_013390005.1 Calyptomena viridis | reverse complement strand
GCCCAGCCTCCCGCCCGGCTCACACACTCGGGCACCGCCAGCCGCTCCGCGCTCGCCATGGCCAGGGACCGGCCCAGGGTGTGCAGGGAGAAAAGCAGGGCGAGCATCGGCGGCTGCTACCGCGGCATCCCCCGCCCCCGCGGCGCCCGCAGGGACCCCCCGCTCCTGCGGGGACGTGGGGTGGCCAGGGGGTTACGGGAGGGGGAGACGCGTCCCGCTCCCCCCTCTGCCCTGTCGGGATGAGGATCTGGAAGCGGAGCGGCAGTCGCCTTCTCCGAGCCGGGATCAGCATCCCGGTCCCCGGGGCTGATGTCACCGGGTTCAGGCGCCGCCTCTCCGAGGAGGGGCTCGGTCCAGCAGCTGCATCCCCCACCCGCCGCAGATGCTCCGGCATCCCCCCAGAACCCTCCTGCCACCAGGCCTGGAGGGATTTAATAGAAGCCTGGATGGGGCCATGGTTCAGTGGTGGGCTTGGCAGTGCTGGGATAGTGGTTGGACTCGATCTTGGAGGGCTTTTCCAACCCTCATTCTATGATTCTGTGGTTGTGGCCTTTCTGTACTTAAACAGGACTTATGAAAAAGAGGGAGAATGACTTTTCACATGAGTAGGTAGTGATAAGGGGAAGTGGTTTTAAACTAAAAGATTAGAGATTTAGATTAGGTATTAGGAGGAAATTCTTCCCTGTGAGCATGGTGAGGCCCTGGCAGGTTGCCCAGAGAAGCTGTGGCTGCCCCATCCCTGGAAGTGTTTAAGGACAGGTTGGATGGAGCTTGGAGTCACCTAGTCTAATGGAAGATGTCCCTATCCCCATCAGGGCTTTGGAATTAGACAGTCTTCCCTTCTAATACAAACCATTCTATGATTCCACAGCCCTTTCTGTCCAGCCTGAGATGGGGCTTGTCCTGCTGTCCCCATGGTGCCCACCTTGCCCGAGCTGCTGCTGCAGTGGTCACCTCCACAGCAGGAAGGGACCCCCATGGTGCTTTTGCAGGACTCTCTGCGACCAGTGGGGAGGTCACAGTGGAGGTAAAGGGCCTGGCACCGTGGTGGGCTCAGCAGGGGTGAGGCTGTGGCCACCCTGACACAGTTTTGAACCCATTTGGTATCAGCNGTGGAGCTGGCAGAATGCATTTGGCGTGTTGGAAGGAGGAGCTGTGTATGGGTCCTGCATCAGCAGTGCTGTGCATTTGGATGTGTCAGGTGCCATGTGTGCACATCCATCTTTTTACATGCATTCATATGCACATACGTGCAAGCCCACGATCCCACCCCAGCTGTGCCAATGCTCCAGCAGAGCCAGCCCACCACCTCTCACCTGTCCTGGGCACCAGCACATGTGTCTGAGCTAGGGACCATGGGCTGGGGGGCTTTGAGGGCTGCTGACCAGCTGACGCCCTCCTTATGGCTTTATTCCAGCCCTGGTCAGCAGCAGGAAGTCTCTGGGAAGTGGCTTTGTCCTCCTCCTCCCACTGCGGTTATGGCTAGGGGGGAATCACGTCTTGTTCTCAGGGTCAGATGCTCTGAGCCAGTCAAACTGACTCAGCTCAATCACAAAGGGTGGCTCCAGGCTGAGGACACCCCAATCCTCATCAGCTTCCCTGGGCTGGGGCTGGTCCTCCTCCCTCCAGCTGTGGGGGAAGGGAACAGGTCATGTCATTGCCTGGATGTGAGTCAGGGACCCTTTGCACAAGTGCTGGGTGGGGGAGATATGGTGAGGATCTGAGGGGGTTGGTGGACTGGGAGTACCCAGAGCAGGGAAATCTGGGGGATGTAGGTAGGATGGCTGGAGGCAAGACAAGGCCAGGTTGGATGGGGTTTGGAACAACCTGGTCTAGTCAAAGGTGTCCCAGCCCATGGTGCAGTGTTGGAACTGGATAATCTTTAAGGTCCCTTCCATCCCAAACCATTCTGTGACGCTATGAAAGAGGTGGCAGTGCCCAGGGTGGCGGGGAGGGCTGTGCCTGACAAGGTGGGGGGCTCTTTGTAGACTCACCTGTTTTCTGCCACCAGAATCTGCTCCAGGAGTTTTCCTGCCTGGCACTTGGTCTCCAGCTCGGCGGTGTACAGCAAGTTGAGCAGCAGGTCCAGGCCCCCCTCCAGGCGGATCACATCGCACAGGACCTTGGCCACGTCCCTCCCCAGCGCCGGCATCCCCCAGGCCTCCTCCACCAGGCGGAACAGCTCGGTGATGGCTGCCCGCAGCCCCTCGGGGGTGGTCGCCTGCGTGGCGTTGCCGATGGCCCGGCGCAGGGCGGGCAGCACCCGCTCCAGCGCCTCCTGCACCTCTGTGCCNGTGGTGGGCTTGGCAGTGCTGGGATAGTGGTTGGACTCGATCTTGGAGGGCTTTTCCAACCCTCATTCTATGATTCTGTGGTTGTGGCCTTTCTGTACTTAAACAGGACTTATGAAAAAGAGGGAGAATGACTTTTCACATGAGTAGGTAGTGATAAGGGGAAGTGGTTTTAAACTAAAAGATTAGAGATTTAGATTAGGTATTAGGAGGAAATTCTTCCCTGTGAGCATGGTGAGGCCCTGGCAGGTTGCCCAGAGAAGCTGTGGCTGCCCCATCCCTGGAAGTGTTTAAGGACAGGTTGGATGGAGCTTGGAGTCACCTAGTCTAATGGAAGATGTCCCTATCCCCATCAGGGCTTTGGAATTAGACAGTCTTCCCTTCTAATACAAACCATTCTATGATTCCACAGCCCTTTCTGTCCAGCCTGAGATGGGGCTTGTCCTGCTGTCCCCATGGTGCCCACCTTGCCCAAGCTGCTGCTGCAGTGGTCACCTCCACAGCAGGAAGGGACCCCCATGGTGCTTTTGCAGGACCCTCTGCGACCAGTGGGGAGGTCACAGTGGAGGTAAAGGGCCTGGCACCGTGGTGGGCTCAGCAGGGGTGAGGCTGTGGCCACCCTGACACAGTTTTGAACCCATTTGGTATCAGCAGGGGGCAAATGCCCTATGCTTGGTGGAAACTCAGAGCGGCTCTTCTGGGATCAGGATTTGCATGATAAAGGAAAGAGCGGAGGCAGCCTGGGCCTCTTTTGTTTTCCTTTTTCCAGGCCAGACGTGCTCAGGGCAGAAATGCTTTGGACATTTCTCGCCTGTGCTGGGAGGAGCAGCTTAAGTCCTTGGCTCCAAAACCAGGTTGTTGCCAGCTCAGCCTGAGACTTAAATTCAAGTTGATGTTTTGATGTGACATAGTCGCTTTTAATCCTCTCTGAATCCACTGCGCAAGGACAGACAGAGGAAGGGGACATCAACTCGCAGCGAAGGACGGGAAACAAGGCATCCCGACTGGCACAGTACGGCGGGAGAGGCTCGGCACAGAACCAGTAAGAATTTTCCTGATAAATTATTGCTAATCAGGGGTAATGATAAGGTCGTTGCAGTGCAGAGCAGCGGAGGGATTTGCTGCCCGGGGCATCAGAATTCAAACCATTCCCTTAGGCTTGTCCTGACTAGCCCAGAGAGATGAGCTTTGCTTTTTGGAAGGGATTTCCAGCGCAAACAGCCTGGGCTCTGGAATGGCAGAGGTTCCCAGCCTCGTCCTGGGGGATCAGCCCCATCGCTTGGGTTGTCCTCACTGGCTCTGCTCAGTCCTTTGGCTGCAAGGGCTCCCCAGGGCCCCTTTATCCAACCAACCCCTCTCCTGGGATCTCCTGCTGGCGCAGAAGGGCTCGCTGAGCTTTCATGGATGTGTGGCTGGTGGTTGGGAGCCTGGAGCAGCAGGAGGGAGCTTTGTCTCAGCCGATCAGCAAAAGCAGCTCAGACATTGCCCAGCCCTTCTCCCCTCCTCCTCCTCCTGCAAACCTGAGCCCTCCCAGGGCTGTTGCCCCCAGGCTTGGTTCAACAGGGATGGGATGCAGCCCTACCTCAGTGCTGGGCTGGCACCTGGGGACGCAATAGGTGAGGCCAGGGGACACAGAGGGAGGTGACAGGCTGCATGAATCCTGCCCCAACAGCCCATGTCTGGTGACTGCCCCCAGCTCCCCACGGTTTTTCAGGTGGAAATGCCTGTCGCAAGACCAAATAAAGTTTTTTTCCGGCAAGGATGGGAGCAAACAATGCCAGGAACTGCCTCTGTCTGATCTGGCTGACCCCTGGAGAAGCAGGCACCCTGTTCAGGTTCTTCTCCCAAATCTTTAATCGCTTAAAGCCCAGACCTGCACCGCTCCTGCCCCAGGACTGGGATGGACCCCATGAAACTCCTGTCCCAGCAGTGCTGTGACAGCGGAGGCAGAAGAGGCAGGAATCCTGCAGCCTCATGTGCATTTGCTCCTTGACCCTGATTAAATAAACATCCCAGAATTATCGGGAGCTGCCAAAAGAGCTGAGTTGACATTAATTAGTAACCAAAAAGATTGGTTGGAAAGGGAATGATGGGAGCAAAATACACAGGCTTTTGTTTGCCTTCTGCAGTGAAAGTGCAGAGGGCTCCTGTCTTCCCTCCCTCACGGCCGCTCACCTTTGACCATGCACAGAGGTAGCACCTGTCCCATCCTAAACCACCGTCCTTTGGGGTTCCTCAGGTCTGTTCCCAGCCTTGACATTGAGAAAGCTGAAATCCCAAGAGTAAGTCCTCCAAAACTGTAACATTTTGGGCAAGCAACAGCCCAGGACTTTTCCCTTTGCCTTCTGAGCCCTTTGCCCTCATCCCTTCTCAAGGATTGCCAAGACCAGGCTGGGAAATGTCTGGAAGCTTTAATACCATGAGGTATGTTAGGAAGGAAGTGTGACAGGACCTCAAAACTGGTTTCTGGCTGTGGACTGCTGCCCCTCTGTGGTATCTGAACAGTGCCCAACCTGCACCCAGGCTGGGGTAGAGCTGCTTGTACGCAAGGGGAGCCCTGTCCCCACTAAATACACCCAGCTCAGTACAGACAGCAAGGGAAGCTGAGTGGGAGATCATCTCTGCCCCTTTTCCCCTGTTCTGACCTTGGCCTGTTTGTTTTCTCCCGCTGGGGCAGGCTGAGCAAACAGTGGATGCTGGGGCTCCGGCCACTGCCACGCTCCAGCCCACACAGTCACAGGAGGGCTGAGCTCCCGGACACCCAGGATGAGGCTGCTCTTCCCTGCCTTTGTGCTGGCCCTGCTCGCCACTGCCCATGCTGCTGAAGGTGAGCCTTAGCCAGGTGTCCCACGCCAGGTGCTTTGGGGATGGAGTAAGAGCAGCTCCTGGGCTGATGGATTGCCTGGGGAGCCTGAGCAGAGTGAGGAGAGACAAAATGGTAGCCATGGCCACTGGCAAGATTGGCTACACCCTGCGGGAAGGGCAGAAAGCAAGGGGGCAGCACATGGGTATCGGTGGTACCTGGCCAAATCCCTGGTCATCCTACAGCTGGGCTGCCAGCATGGATCTGGGACCCCGACATAGCCTGGTCCATGGCTTCCATCCCAGCAGGACCCGAGTGGGAGCAGGGCAAGGCACTGCTGTAGCTCCTGGTGATGGGGTTGACCATGAAGAGGTGGGGTGCCCCCAGCCATGACATACCCAAGTTTCCTTTCACCCCTGGGGCTGGGGGGGAGACACTGGCACCACTGCCCAGCCCACATTACCCCTGTGGTGTGGGGTGACTTTTGCAGACTCCTGTGAAGGCCACTGTGATGATGGCTTCGACGCACAGCGCAAATGCCAGTGTGACACCCTCTGCGTGTACTACCAGAGCTGCTGCAGTGACTACTCCACTGTCTGCAAGGCCAAAGGTACTGGACCTGCAGCCACCCTGCTGGCTGGAACACAGGGAGAACAGGGTGGCTGTGGGTGGCCAACATTGTGGGGCTCAGGGGGTCTGTGCTGGGTCAGCTCTGCACCTGCCTGTGTCCAGATGGGGAAGTCAGGACACTGTAGCACATGGGGTTTTGGGGAGCTGGCTTGTTGCCATCTGCAGCATGGGGTCCATGCAAATTGGATAGTAGGAAAAATGTCTCTATTGAAAGGGTGGCCAGGCATTGAAATAGGCTGTCCAGGGCAGGTGGAATCACCATCTCTACAAGTGTTCAAAATACATGTAGATGTGGCACTTGGGGACATGTTTTAGTGTAGGACCTGGCAGTGTTGGGTTAGTGGTTTGACTTGGTGACCTTGGAGGTCTTTACCAACCTTAATGATCCCATGGTTCTGTAAATTCCATATTACGTGGGAGTGAGTGGCTCCCACACCCAGCTGCAGTGGGAGACACTCTGGGCTCCTTGAGACCAACCTGCTCCCTCCTGCAGTGACCCGAGGAGACGTCTTTGCGTTGCCGGAGGATGACTACCTTGACTACAACCTCACTGTCGAGTTTGTCACGGAAGAGGTCCCCAAGGCAGACCCCACAGAACTGCCCATGTTCCCCTCGCCGGCAGAGACCACACAGGAGAGCAAACCACGTCCTGAGGAGACAGAGCTGCCCGTGGATGTGGTGCCCCACCCCACAACAGATGGGTTTGGGGAGCATGATCCTGTGGAGGAGCCTGATGAGCTGTGCAGTCGGAAACCTATTGATGCCCTCACTGACCTGAAGAATGGTTCCATTTATGTTTTCCGAGGTACCGTGAGGACCTTTCCCAGGCACATGTGACATGCTGTTGCACCATCACCCTGTGCCAGCATCTGCAGTCCCTCCTAATTGTCCCACCTCCCCTCTCTCTCCCCAGGAAAGTACTTCTATGAGCTGGACAAGACAAGCGTACGGCCCGGCTACCCCAAGCTGATCAGTGATGTCTGGGGCATTGAGGGCCCCATTGACGCAGCCTTCACACGCATCAACTGCCAGGGCAAGACTTACCTCTTCAAGGTGGGCAGGAGCTGGGCTGAAGGGCTGGGGGTATGTTCATGGTGGTTGGCACCTTGTCCTGTCCCCACACTGGCACCCTCTGTACACCCATGCACACAGTAGTTGCTTATACCCTCAAACCCCTCTGGCTGTTCAGGGGCCCCAGACAGCCACAGCCTCATGACAGGGCTCCCCAGCTTCCAGTTGCTCCCCGTGACAGAACTGCATCAGGGGGATGCTGCACCCTGACCCCCCTCTGTCCCTCACCCCCCAGGGCACCCAGTACTGGCGCTTTGATGATGGAGCCCTGGACCCTGGGTACCCACGTGAGATCTCCGAGGGCTTTGAGGGTATCCCAAACAACATCGACGCAGCCTTCGCCCTGCCCGCACACAGCATCCATGGCAATGAGAGAGTCTATTTCTTCAAGGGTAAGGGTGCAGCCTGCCACTCCTGGGCAGAGCCTGGCACCAGCAGGATGCCCCTCTACCCCTCACCCTCGAGTGTGTGTCCCCCACTAATCCCTTCACATCCTCTCCTAGACAAGTATTACTGGTCCTACGACTTTGCCCAGCAGCCCACGCAGGCCGACTGTGAGAAGTCCTCCCCCTCCACTGTGTTCAAACACTACGCCTTCATGAACCGGGACAGCTGGGAGGATGTTTTCCAGATCCTCTTTGGCAGCAGGATGAGTAAGGGTTGGGCCATACCCAGGGGAAAGGTTGGTGGGTGCTAATACAACCCGCATGGGCAGGGTGCAAGGGGTGCAGGCACCTGGGGAGGAGGGAGTGATGTCCAGAATCATGGGCAGTCTGGATGAGCCACAGTGTCTGCCCAGGCCATACACAGGAACCCCCCAGGCCATAGCTGCATGTCTCACAGCATCCTCAAGCCCATTCTTTCAACCCTTATGCCCTGCACTACCCAACCCATCATCAGTCACCTCACACCACAGCTTCACTGCTGGGGATTGTTTATTGCCACTGGAACTGGGGATGCCACAGGAAATCCCAGCCCTGGGCAAGGGGAATGAAAGACAGAGAGAAGAAGGGGGCTCAGCAGCACAGAGCTGATCCCAGCCAAGGGTGGGATGGGGGGCTGAGCCCAGCTCTGCCTGGCCTGTGTCCCCATAACACATCTCATCTAGACTAGGATCCTTTGGAGCATTCCCATGGGTCTCGGAGCAGGCACTAGGGGCTGCCTCTGGGTCTGGGCTCAGCTCACCTCATATGCTGCTTCCCCTCTCACTCACCCCTGCTCATTTTCCAGTCGGGGCGAGTGGCCCACAGTACATCAGCAGGGACTGGCGGGGGGTGCCCAGCCGGCTTGATGCTGCCATGGCTGGCAGGATCTACGTGGCCTCTCACCAGCCCCGGAGGAGGAAGTCTCGCCGCCAGCGCAAGAGATACAACAGCCACCGGTCACTGAATTTGGGATTATGGAGCTGGCTGCAAAATGACTCCGACTCTGCGGGTGTTGAAAGTGATGGCTTGTCGGGCTCCAAGTGTGAGACGCTCCAGAGTGTCTACTTCTTTGTAGGAGGTGAGTCTGGTGTGACAGGATCCAGGAATGATACAGGATCAGGGCTGCGGGGGCAGAGGAAGGGCTCTTCTCCTTCCACAATGTCCCCAGGTGCCGGGATGCAGTGGGAAGGTGCCCAGGGCTGGCGGCGAGGGCTGGCAGCTCCCCACAGCCGTGGGCAGTCCTGACAGCCATCTCCCCTTCCTCCCAGACAAGTACTACCGCGTCAACCTGCGCACCAAGCGCGTGGACCTGGTGCGGCCCCGTTATCCCCGCTCCATCGCCCAGTACTGGCTGGACTGCCCTCAGCTCGAGGAGCAGAGCACCTGAGCAGGATCCCCGGAACCACCGGCAGCACAGCCCCAACTAGATAGAAATAAACTGTGAGTGCTGTGCAGGCTGGAGAGCCCTGTCTGTCTATCCATGCAACTGGTTTGCGCAGTCCTTGTAGTCCCAGATCCCCGTGTCTCCCAGGGCTGTGGTCGTTCCCTCAGTCCGTGCCAGATCCCCACTGCTGGCCCCATCCATGGTGTGGCTGTGGCTGCTCAGATGTGCTCTGCCAGCCAGTCCAGAGCCTCTTCCCACTGGAGGAGAGGGACGGTGCCGGCAGCTGCCAACAAGGAGCCAGCAGGGTCAGGTCTCCAGCGCCCCCGGGATCAGTCCACAACCTCATGTGTGAGTGGCTGTGTTGGGGATGGGTGCACATCCCTAAGGAACACCATCTGAGGCCCTGCCTGGCCTCCCCCTACTGCCCTGCTCACCTCTGGGCTCTGGCAATCCTGGCCACGGTGGTGCTGAAGGGATGACCCTTCCCTCGGGGCTGGGACTGTGCTCAGGGCCTGGCACCTCCTTGGGGAGTGGGTGCTGCTGAGACAAGCTCCTGCTTCTGCCCTGGCTCCTGCCATGAGGACATGGGAACAAACCCTGACCCACTGTCCCACCACCCCTTGAAACCCTAGAGGTTTCCTGAGCTGCAGCTGATGCTAAGTGGGGTGGCCTCAGGCCGTTGCTCTCACCGCTTCCCCTGGTGTGGCTGGAGGTGCCTGTGGAGCTGATGGGAGCCAGGCAGAGCCATGTCCTCCTGTCTTGCTGGCAGAACACCAGCACTTCCCTCATGGGGAACCGGCTGCAGCACGGGGGGCATTGGCAGCACCTGTAGGTGGGCAGAGCAGTCAAGGCTGCTGTGCCACTCTGTGCCACTCCCCTCCGAAGAGACCCCTGGGGCTGTACCTGGGCACTGGTGGCATCAGCTGGTCCAGGGCAGCACTGTGGGCAGCCGTGGTGGCTGGTGGCAGGAGGCAGTTTCTGCAAGAGGAGACAGCAGCAGGTGCATGGTTTGTGCATCCTCCCCTTGCAATGGGCAGGATATCCATCAAGCCCAGGGCTCCCCACTCTTACCGGCAGTCGGGGGACAGAGGTAGGTGTTGTGTCAGGCTGCCAGAGCCTTGCAGAATGGCCAGGGTGTATTTGGGGAGCATGGGCACTCCGGAGCAGGGGCTGGCTGTCACAGGAGCTGTGGCTGGCTCTGTGGGATGGGCCAGCTGGAATATCACCACTGGGGTCTAGGGACAACTGGAGCTGCCTGGGGAGCAGTGAGGGAACAGGGCAGGGCATTGACAGCATGCAGAGAACCTCAGAGCCCTGCCCAGCCCCTCAGAGCCCCTGGAAGAGGCTGGCTGATGCAAGGTGCTGCCCAGCCAGGGGCTCTGGCTGCCCCATCAGCCCCTTGATCCCATGTTAAGGGGTCCCGCACACAACACCCATACCTCATCTGCTCATTCTCCACCACAAAGTCCCGCAGGAGACCGTAGAGGCTGGGCCAGGCTGGGGTTCCCTCCGATGGGAGCTGCCCTTCAAGAGGGAGGTGACGCAGCCCTGAAGGGTCATACCTGCCTCCCCATCCTGGGCATGTTTTTGGGGGGTTCCCTGGGACCTCTGTGCTCCTCAATGGCACCCTGGGCAGGCACAGCTGCTGGCGCAGGGAGAGGTTTTCCAGCTGCAGGGCACGGATTTCTTCCTCTAAGGTTTGCAGCAGCTTCTCCCGGGACACCTGGGAGCATAAGCAGGGTGGCTCAGAGGGGTCCCAGAAGAGGGACAGAGGGGCTCAGAGGGGTGCCCTGTCTGCAATACCCTGTTGACCAGGGGTCTGGTGGTGACCCTCCGGGCTCGGCAGGCATAGTGAAGTGTGCTGAGTGTCTCCGAAAGGCAGCGTGAGGATGGGGAGATGCAGGCCACCTGCAGACAAGAGACATGGTGAGCTGTCAACCAGGAGGTCACTGTCTCTTTCCAGCCTTCCAATCCATGGGGCAAGACCCCTGCCCAGCCTCCTCCGTGCATGTACCATCAGAGTGATGCCTGAGCCTCCCAGGGAGCGGGCCAGCAGCCGGGTGAGCTTGCTGTCCCGGTACGGGATGTGCGTCCGCTTCCCTCGGGGTTTGGCCAACAGAGAGATGCAGTGTCCTGCCCGGAGGATGAGCCACAGAGATTGCAACTGGGCTCTGGTGAGGACCAGCAGCTTATGCTCCCATGGCAGGTCCCCCAGCTCTTACCCAGTGCCAGGAGGCTGCGGTTGATACTGTTGGCCTCCACAGAGAGCTCCCCACTGGAGCCAGTCTCCTTCACTCTCTCACTGCCAGCCAGGTCCACGAAGCACAGCGTGCCCTGCTTGCTGGGGCAGGTGCTGGGCTGGGGGATCCGTGTTGGGGAGGTGATGCTTTGGCCCCCCCTTGCCCCTTCCCAATGGTCCACAGCAGTGTCCCAATCCCTGGATCTGGGACTGGGCTCCCTGCTGCTCACCCCAGCCCAGCTAGTGCATCCTTGAGAAGAAGGACATAACCTCCCTAGCCTGAGGCTGTTTGCACCCCCATGATGAACCCTGGGCCCCCCAAGCCCTCCCCTGCAGCAGGATGTGTGCTCACGGCTCGGCTGCGGATGTGGATGGTCAGAAGAGCATGGCTGCGGCTCGAGTGCCTGTTGAGGGCATGTGCAGAGGTCCGTCGCCTCTGGGATCCTGCCAGGGATGGAATTGAGAGCTTCAGGGAAGCATGATGCCCTACACCTAGCACAACACCCACTGCCAGACACAAGCCTGCCTTAGCTCTGCAGCAGAATGAGGAGCTGCTCCTCTTGGCTGCCATCAGAGCCCCATCAGCCCTGGAGATCGTTTGTAGGGAGCTAAGTGCCCCCATACTGGGTCTAGCACCCCCTAAACATGCCCCAGATCTGTATCCGTAGCTCAGCACCTTGCAGGAGCAGGCTAACAATGGCCTCCAGGCTCTCGAAGTCCACACTGAGCTGGTTCTCCACATAGAAGCCACGAGTTTTGCTCCACCGCAGGGGCAGAGTGCATGGCGGCCCCGGGCTCAGCAGATCCCGGACCTGGAAATATGGCAGAGGGAAGGGACCAGGGGAAAGGGGCACAGGGGGAGCAGGGCACAGAGTGCCAGCAGGGCCGGACTGGGTGGCTGGCAGGCACTTACCTGCTCATTGTAGATCTCCAGGTAAGAAGCACTGAGAGATAGGTCAGAGCCGCGGCTCTGGCTCTGCTCCAGGAGGCAGGCGAAAGACCTCTGCATCAGCCCCAGCAGGGCCGGGGACGCCGGCTGGGTCTCGCTCTGCAGAGATGCCAAAATGGTGAGCGGTCACATAGTATTGGCCACCCACCTGCTCTCAGCGCCGATGACCGGGTGAGAAGAACCCATCCCACCACTAGGATCAGGTCAGGTGGGGGAGACAGCGTTGTACCTGGGCAAGGGGTCCCATGAGGGTGTAGGTCTTCCCCGAGCCGGTCTGCCCGAAGGCAAAGACGGTGCAGGAGAAGCTGGAGAAGATGCTGAGCGCCAGGCATGGCCCCAGGCGGAGGCACAGGGATGCCACCTCCCGACACAGCCCCGGCAGTGCAGACCCGCCGGTGAGGCGCGGCGTGGGGTAGATGGAAGGTTGGGGTCCGCGGGGCCTTCCCGGGACTTACCCATCTATCGCCAGCTCCACCAGCTGCCTCATCCCGCTACCTTCGAACACATCCTCCTGCGAGGCGCCGGCGTCGAACACGGCGCTGAACCCAAAGGTAGCATCGTGCCTGGCCGCACTCACCTGGGTGTGGGGACAGCGGCAGCTCAGGGGGTGCTGCAGCCCCGCCGCGCCCCGACCCCCGGCGGAGAGGTGGAACTTACGTGGACAGCACCGTCACCGAGGTTGTGCACAACCCGCCGGTCACCTCGCCGCGTCTCCGTGCAGGTCAGTGGCCGGACCCTAATGGTGAGAGATGGATAGGGGGACACAGAGGTGTCGTTGCACGGGGGCCCTGGGGAGCCCCGCTGTGCCCCCGCCCCAGGTAGAGAGGTTCCTGCAGCATCCCCGAGCCCTTCGCGTCTCCCCTTTACCTTAGCACCACTCTGAGCCGCGTCTCTCTGCCCTCCACGGGGCCCTCCCGCTCCTCTCCGAGGCTCCTGTGGGGAACAGAGGGCAGCGGGGTGGTGGGTGCCCCCCACTTGGGGGATCTGCTCGCCGACACCCCGGGAGCTGGGGTAGAGGGACCCTTGGTCACGCTGCGCTCGCGCCGTCCTTCCACCCCCGCTGTGTCCTGAGGCCTGGCAGGGGATAGAGCTCAGTCTCTCCCCATGTCCCCGCAGAGGGACGATCCTGCCCCCTCCCTCCGCAGCCTTTTTGGGGTGCCACCCCCGCCGGCTGCATCAGTTTGGCAGTCACTGCCCAGGTCATGCTGCTCCAGGACGGGGTGGCCTCCGTCCCCTCCGTCTCCCCGACAACTTACGGTCTCTCATGGCCCCATGGGAGCGTTCTGGGCCGGGAGTCCGGCTGGGGCTCCCCGCCCCGCTCCCCCTCCCGCTCCATGTGCTCCCCAGCACCCCGCGCTCGGGGTGCCGGCAGCACCCGGCCAGTCCCAGCGGGAGCCACCGCCAGCCGGCCCGGGCTGTCCCGCACAACCGGTACC
>WEIV01021662.1:81526-130372 GCA_013390005.1 Calyptomena viridis | reverse complement strand
ACCGTTCTCTCCCCGCAGGCCGCGTCCCCGTCAAGGCCCAGCCCCGCCGGCGGCTCCGCGACCTTAGCAGGGTGGATCGGCGGCACCAGGCGCTGCAGCTCCGCCGGCAGCGCAAGGAGGCGGTGAGGGCTCCGGGGAAGCCGGGCAGTGCGGGGCTGGTTGCGAGGCGGGCGAGGAACGGGTCGGTTCGGGTCTTTGCCGGAGCGGGGCTGGAGTGGGGCCGGTGCGGGTCTCGATGTGGGTGATGTAACCGAGCCAGTTTGGGTCTTTGTGGGGGATCAGGAGCTGGTCCAGGTAGAGAAGTGTGTGCCTGGGCCAGTTCGGTTCGGACCAAGCAGAGAATTACTGGACCGAGTGGATTCGGGTTTGCGGCGTGAAAGAATCTGATTTTGGTCCGTGGAGGGCAGGCTAGGAACTGGGCTGTGGATTTGGATTCATGTTCTGCAGCTCTGCCCGCAGGTGCTGGCAGAGAAGCGGAGCCTGGGCAGCAGGGATGGGCCCCCACACCTCGTGGCTGTGGTGCTGCTGCACAGCAGGGCTGCAGCCCACGGCACCCTCCGCCTGCTGCAGAGCCAGGACTCGGCTGTTGTCCGCACGGAGGAGGGGGGAGCTGGTGCCTTTGCCCTCCTCTGCCCCCGGCTCAAGCAGCGCTGGCGCTTTGTCACAGCACAGTCAGGTGAGGAAGTGCCGTTGCTGGTTGGGCTCTGGGCTCCATAGCCCTGGCAGCCCCAATAATGGCAGTGTTCTGTGTGCAGGGGACCTTTTCACAGTCTTAGACCTGGCCAAGGTCGCTGATTCCCTCTTGTTCATCCTGGATCCTGTGGATGGCTGGGACAGCATGGGGGAGCACTGCCTGTCCTGCCTCTTTGCACAGGGGCTCCCCAGTTATGGTGAGTGAGCTAGAAACCTTGACTTCTGGGGCATACTTGATAAGGATTTGCTGTTGAAGTAATTAAAAACTCCACCTGTTAATTAGCTATCACTGGTCTTTGATCTGTTTCTGAGCATAGATGAGCGAATGCCATGCTTGTGGTGTTGTGTTACTCCATGGTGGGGGAGTGCTGGAGATAAAAGAGTGTTGTGGGTTGAGGCCCCTGGGTGTGTGGTGGTGTCAGCACTGTGATGGTTATGTAAGAGTGCAGAGCCAAGGGATTCAGTCACCTTACTGCTGAATTCGGTTCCTGGGCCCTTATCTCCATGGTCTCATTTAATCTCATTTCTGAAGACAGGTTTTCTGTCTCAAATGTTCTTCTGAATGTGTGAATCACAGAATTGCTAGGGTTGGATGGGACCTCTGGAGATTATCCAGTTCATCCCCCCTGCTAAGGCAGGGTCACCCAGAGCAGGTGACACAGGAACACGTCCACGTTTGGAATGTTTCCCAAGAAGGAGACTCCATGACCTCCTTGGGCAGCCTGTTCCAGTGCTCTGCCACCCTCAGTGGAAAGAAAATCTTGCTCAGGTTGAAATGGAAGTACTTGTGGTTTAGTTTCTGGCCATTGCTCCTCATCCTGTCACTGGACACCACTGAAAAGAGTGAAACTTCCTTTGCACCTTGGGGGTATAAATCTCATTATTTGTATTGCTAATATCTTAATACTTGTCTATATTTGGTAAAAATAAGAAGGTCTATGTTCTGATCCCAAGCTCTGTTCTCTGCTTGGCAGCTCTTGCCGTCCCAGGGGGCACTGACCTGCCCCCTAAGAAGCGGATAGACGCCAAGAAAAAACTTGCCAAAGCCATTGAGAAGCGCTTTCCTGAGGCCAAGCTGTTCCCCCTGAACACGGAGCAGGAATCCTCGCTGCTGCTGAGGCACCTCAGCACCCAGAAGCAGAGGCACCTTGCCTTCCGGGACCGGCGGGCTCACCTGCTCGCCTACACTGCTGAGTTTGTGCCTGGTCAGGAGAGCGACCTGGTTGGGACCTTGAAGGTGTCTGGCTTTGTCCGGGGACAGACCCTTGATGTGAACAGCCTGGTGCACATTGTGGGGCACGGAGACTTCCAGGTCAGCCAGGTGGATGCACCGCCAGACCCCCTCTCTTTGAACCCCCGAGTGGTTAAAGGACAGAAGAGGAGTCAGGACATGGAGGTACAGGTGTGTGTGGGGTCAAGGCTTTGCCAGTTCTCTTAGAACACAAGATTTCTAAAATGGAACATACTATTGGGTATATGTGGGTAAGAGGAGGGGAAAGGAAGTTGTATCTGTGTTCTGCTGCTGTCTTGAGGTTCCTTGCTTGCAGCATTTAATGAACACCATGTCACATTACATTCTGAAGGGAGTTTCACTTGAGAGTGATTGCAATCTTCAGTTAGGTGTGTTCAGAGCTGGGAACTCTGCTCTTGCCTTTCAGGATGATTCTGTAAATGGTGCTGATGAGATGGAGGAAGATGTTAAGGTCCTGATGAAGGCAGATCCAAGCAAGCAGGAGTCTTTGCAATCAGAAGTGGTTCCTGATCCGATGGAAGGGGAGCAGACATGGCCTACTGAAGAAGAGCTGCAAGAAGCAGAGGGTGAGTAGCAGCAATAGTTCTGTACTTCTTCCTTGTCCCTGTTAAGAGAGGGTTGCTAGAAACTTCTGTCACCAGGATGGCTGTGAAGAAACATCCTAATTGGAAGCCCAAGGCTTCCAACCCTACTCCCAGCATTTGACCAGCAGGTTGTGTGGTTTTTCTGACAGTTAGCAGGATTACATTTTGGCTGTCCTGACAAATTCTGTGCTGGGAAATAGCAATTCTGGTCTAGATCTGATCTTGGCTGTCCTGGTGTAAATGTTGGTGGGAAGGAGAATTGTTCCTGTATTAATGACTGGTGGGAATCCTTTAGATTCTCTGAAGGCAAACAGGAGGGTGGTGAAGGTCCCCAAAGGCACATCCAAGTACCAGGCTGCCTGGATTGTGGATGATGGAGAAGAAGGCAGTGAGAAAGATGATGATGATGAAGATGATGACATGGATGATCTGATGGAAGAGGCAGTTTCCCAGGTACCTTCAAGAACTGATAGTACAGGTGATCTCTGGGGCATTATTGCATATTTTGGGATAATCCTTGCTTGTTCCCATGCAAGGGCATGACGCAGAGCCAGGACTTGCTTGGATTACCACTGTTAAAGCCTCATGTGTATCATGTTACTTCTTTGGCCTGTTAGACACCAAAATGAGGGGCTGGGGTCTCTGGGGTCATGAATCACACACAATGTGAGCACACTCAGGGTTTCAGTGCTGCAAGGACAGCTCTGTGCTCATGGGCTCTGTGCTGCCCTGTGTTAGGAGGGGGAGAGCAGTGAGGAGGAACCTGGAGAGGAGGAAAGTGAGACCATGACCGTTTCTGAGTGCTTGCGGGATGACCAGTATGACGAGAAGATGGAGGAAGATGAACAGATGCTGGAGAGATACAAACAGGAGAGAATGGATGAAATGTTTCCGGATGAGGTGGACACACCACGTGATGTACCTGCCAGAGTCAGGTAAGAAATGGGAGAGGAGCTGGAAAGTGCCTTTCTGTCTAGTTTGGTGAGGAAGCCTATGATGTCTTAGCCGTGGTGTCTGAACCTGGCTGAAGGACTCTTGTGAAGACTCACTCTTAGGCTCTGAGGCTTCCAGGGCAGGTGCTAGTACAAGATCAGTGGGTGGGCCTGGGCAGCTGTGGTAGTAAAGAGCTGGGTCTTGATCTGAGAGAGGGAGGAGGATGTCACTGATGCAAGGGCAGGTTGTTTAGGGATTTGGCTGCTGTTTTTAGCTCTCTCTGCATCAAGGTCTGTCCTGAGGGCTTATGTTTTCTTTGCTCCCTTTGCCCCCTCTGAAGGTGAGAGTCCCTGCCGACCACAGAAGGTGCTGGCCACCAGTTGGTGAAGCAGTTTGTCCTGTTACGTGTTCTCTAGGTTCCAGAAGTACAGGGGGCTGAAAAGCTTCCGGACTTCTCCATGGGACCCCAAAGAGAATCTCCCAAGGGATTATGCCCGGATTTTCCAGTTCCAGGACTTCTCCCGAACCAGAAAGCACCTCTTCCGGCAAATAGAGAAAGAGGAGACTGAAGGAGCCTCGGTAACTCCTTTTTGCTGATCTCTTTCTTTACTGTGTTCTCTTGCTCCTAATAGGAACGACTTAATCAGGGAGGTGGCTGTGTGGATCTTTCAGCCAGCTGGTTCATACCATGCAGCCCTAAGTTCAGATGATGTTGTTCTGCCTTAACCTAGGCACATCTTACTTCTGGCACTTTTTTTTGTTGAAATAATCACAACTGATCCTCTGTTGGCAGGTGGGCTGGTACGTTACACTTCATGTCTGCAACGTCCCTGTCTCAGTGATGGAGAGCTTCAAGGAAGGCAAACCCCTAGTCCTGTTCTCACTGCTTCCCCACGAACAGAAGGTGACTGTATGGCCCTGCTGAGACCTTGTAGGTGTGCAGCTCCGTGGGCTGGAGAGAGTCTGGGCTGAAATCTCCCCACATGGCTTGTGTTTCAGAGTAGGAATTTCCCTTTGGTTATAGCAGGTGGGAGCTGCCAGGGTGGGTCAGGAGAGTGTGTCTGAGCCTGGCACTGGTGACTAGTGGTTCTTTGGGAAGCCTTTCTCAAGGACATTCATGTCCGCTGTATTGTCCTGTTGATTTCTGCTGTCCACCACTGCCTGCCAGCCCTGACATCAGCCCCTCACTGTGCTGCCTCTTGCAGATGTCTGTGTTGAATTTCCTGGTGCGTCGACATCTAAGCAACACTGAGCCAGTGAGGGCCAAGGAGGAGCTGATCTTTCACTGTGGGTTCAGACGCTTCCGAGCATCCCCCCTGTTCTCCCAGCACACCTCAGGTTTGTGAGGGACTGGTGGGGTGGGTGCAGGTATACCAGGAGTTGGGGCTGGGGATTCTGGGGCAGGAAGCCAGTGATGTCTTAGCCATGGTGTCTGAACCTGGCTGAAGGACTCTTGTGAAGACTCACTCCTAGGCTCTGAGGCTTCCAGGACAGGCACTAAATTGTGGGGAGCAGAAGGGCTTGGGCAAGGTGGCTCACTGGTCCAGGCAAGGTGGTGCCAGACTTCACACAGTGAACTGGTAGCTCAGAGGAGCACTTTGTTCCCAGCAAACACTCCAGCAATGGAGAGGTGTTTGTCACCTATTATTCTAAGAAGGAATGGGCTCAGTAGAGTCTCCCAGAGCTCTGAGGACTGCTGTTGGCCTGAACTTGACCATTGCTGTTCTGTCCTAGCTGATAAGCACAAGCTGGAGCGTTTCCTTCGCCCAGATGCTGCCCTAGTGGTGACTGTTTATGCTCCCATCACCTTCCCTCCTGCCTCAGTGCTGCTTTTTAAACAGAGAAGTAATGGTAAGTTGATAAATGCTCAGGATGTGGTGTCTGGGAAACAAATGTTAGACTGTTCCCATCCCCTGCTGACAAGTGCATCTATCCGGAACGTAGGACTTGAAAAAGCTGTCCCTTTCCTGTTGGTTTGAGAAGATGAGCCCATCTCGATCCCTGTTGTCACTGCCATCTTTGTCTGTCCCTGCTGTGGGGTTGCTCCAGGCCTTGAATCCTTTGGGAGAAGGGGTGGAGGAGGTGGTGATGGAGGCACCTGCCCTGGTGCATTAGTGACTCTGCCTCACAGGAATGCACGACCTCATTGCCACGGGCTCTCTGCTCTCCGTGGACCCAGACAGAATCGTCATCAAGCGGCTGGTGCTCAGTGGCCATCCCTTCAAGATCTTTACCAAGACGGCTGTCGTGCGATACATGTTCTTTAACAGAGGTATAACTCTCATCATGTGGTGGGAAGAGGGGATGTGGAAGCAGAACTTCTGTCCCTGTGGAAGTGGTGGTGTTGGTGCAGCACACCCTGTTGCTTATCTGCCTTTTGTGTTTGATCTCCAGATGATGTGATGTGGTTTAAGCCCGTGGAGCTGAGGACAAAGTGGGGACGTAGGGGACACATCAAGGAGCCATTAGGTACGTTTGATCCTGTTTTTATGTGTTGCTGGAATGGTGTGGTTCTCCTGGGCAGGAAAGTCTGCTAATGGCCTCTTCTGTTCTCTGCCTAGGGACCCATGGCCACATGAAGTGCCACTTTGATGGACAGCTCAAGTCCCAGGACACAGTGCTGCTGAACCTCTACAAGCGCGTTTTTCCTAAATGGACTTATGATCCCCATGTTCCAGAGCCTGTGCCATGGGTGAGGAGTGAGAGTACACTGCCAGAGCAGGAGGTGGAAATGGAATGAGTCTCCAGCATGGCTGGAGTTTGTGCCTTGGTTCCCTGGATGCTGTTCTTGGCCTGTGCCCAGTGAGGACAGCACGGATGCCTTGGATGTGTTACTGCTGGGGGTCTGTACAGGGGCAGCTGTCTCGCCAGCTGCTGCTCAGGTACCAGCTATAGCTATTTATTTTAATGGAAGATGTCAAAAATACCTAAGTGCCTCTGTCTTGGTGGTGGCCTAGAGGCTGTGTGCACCCCTTGTTTGCTGAACTCCTTGTCCCACTGGTATTGTTTATTTCCCTCATGCCCTGCCACAGTGGTGCGTGCAGGGACTTTGCTGTACGAAGGATAGGAATTTGCTGGCAGTTCCTGTGATGCTGAGAAAGAAAAGCCAAGTAGCAGCTGGGGAGGTGACTGAATGCAGCTCTCTGGAGACCTGGCCCAATACAGGGCAGCTGGGGTGGAGAGAACAGGCAGTGCTTTGTTTCCAGGCCCCCCCTAGAGATCCATGCCAGCTTCCCTTATCCCTCTACAAAAACTTCCAAATGTTTGAAGGTTGTTTATCCATTTTTAGTAGTGCATAAGCCACTGTACAAATTCAGACACCGCTCTGTCCTCATTCCGCTTTCCCAGAGAGGTCTGTGAGCCAGGTCAGGGATCCCAGGTCCACATTTCCTCCGCACAGCACGATGCAAACGTTCTCCACATCCCCAGGGACTGCCTGGAACTTCTCTGAGAGCACAGCCGCCAGTCCCACGCCTGCTGTTGGCTCAATCAGCAGCTTCATCCTTTCCCACACCAGCCGCGTGGCTCGCTGTCGGGACAGAGCAGCAGCTGTCAGCCCAGCAGCCAGGACAGGCTGCTCCAGGGCTGTGAGGGCACTGTGTGAGCACATCCCTGCAGTGCTCTGGGAAGGGAGAGCAGAGTTTCCGCCAGCCCTTTCCAGCTGGAGACTGTGGGTGTCACACAGCTGTGGTGGTCTGCAGGGGCTTGTGCTGCCCTGGGAGGATTGTGGGGTGAGAGCATGGTTGGAGGCAGCTGCCTGCTGGCAGCTACCGTGAGAAGGAAGCTGGGAGCCTTTACCTTGATTTCTTCTTCTGAGACTGTCAGGACATCATCAACCAAATCCCTGATGATGGGCCATGTGTTTGGTCCAATGCTGGTTTTAACAGCGTCTGCAATGGTATCCCGTGGGTGAAGGTTGGGGGTCAGCTCCCCTCTTACCTTGGACTGGTAACAGTCATCCACATTGCATGGCTCAGCAGCAAACACCTTCACATCTGGTCTCAAAGCCTGGGGAGAGCAGGAAGAGGAAGAGCCACTCAGGTGACACTACTCTGCGCCTATCTGCTGTTCTGGCATGTGCAGGACCAGGCAGGGACCCCAGGGACTCAAGATTTTCATAGCAGGGGTCTCTCTGTTTCTAAAGTTAACAGCTGCTGCCTGCCTTGGGAGCCCTGTCTATCCCACAGGGAAGTGCAGACCCCAGATGAGCTTGTTGCCTACCTTGATGGCAACTGCTATTCCTGAAATCATTCCTCCACCTCCAACAGGAACCACCACTGCATTTACCTCGGGGACCTGTGCAGAAAGGAAGTGTGAGTGCTTCTGGCACCTTGTGTCCCTCTTTTTCTGTGCCCCTGCCTTACGAGGAGCAGAGCCCTGAGCTGGGGCCGGGCTGTGCCTTTCCCTCACCTGCTCCAGCACCTCCAGAGCAATTGTGCCTTGTCCTGCAATCACTGACAGCTCCTGGTTGGGGTGCACCATGACTCCTCCTGTCTCCTGGACTACACGAGATGCTGTCTCGGCTCTGGACTAAGGGAAAGCACAGATGGGTCACTTCTTGGTTCAACCGTGTCCCTGGTCGATCTCCCCTATAGCTTACCTTGTCACTGGGCTCGCATGGCACCAATGTGGCACCATAGGCATGGATGGCAGCTTGCTTACAGTGCGGGGCTGTCCGGGGCACTACGACATAGGCAGGGATCCCTGTGATGACAGAGGAGGCATATCCAACAGCCCAAACCGCACAAGCAGCCAGTGAGCACTGCAGAAGCAGGCCACATCTTGCCTATGCCAGCTCCTGCACAGGTTCAGGAGTGGGATCTCCAAGGGAGGCAGCCCCGGTGCCTGCGGCTGGATGTCGAGGTGCCCGTTACCTTCTGCCCGGGCAGCACAGGCGAGCGCCTGCCCGTGATTCCCACTGCTGTGTGTCACGACGGCGCGGGGCAGCTCCCCTCGAGTGCTCTCGCTTTCCTCAACGAGGCTCCTCACCGCGTTCAGGGCGCCGCGGATCTGGGAGGAGAGAACAGCACTTGGTGTCGCTGCCCCGGAGTGGGCACTCCTTGCAGCCTTCCCTCTGCCCTGGACAGCACTCCACCTCCCGTGCAGAGTGGCAGGAGCCCCCTCTGCCTCGAGGGCTGGTGGATGTCGGTGGAAAGTTTTTCTGGCGCAAGAAGCGACCTTTGCCCCGGGGCCGCGCAGCGCCGCCATCCCCTCGCACCTTGAAGGAGCCGGTCTTCTGGAAGAGCTCGCACTTGAAGAGCAGCCTCCTGCCGGCCATGCGGTCCAGGCCGGCGCAGGTGAGCACCGGGGTGCGGTGGACGCGGCCCCGCAGCCTCCGCTCNGTCTCTCGCTGGGGTTGGGGGTCGGGGCTGAATTGCCGCTCCAACGGCGCGGGCGCGGTGGTGGCCGGGGTGGGAGCGCACGGAGAACTGGGGCCTCGGGGGTAGCCGGCGCGGCTTTGCTTCGGGATGGTCGGTCCCAGCCCGGCGGGGACCACCGGGCCGAGCCCCGGGTACCGGTGGAGGTTCCGCCGCGGGCCGGCGGGAGTTACTGGCAGTGGGAAAAGTTGAGGAACCGCAGCGGGAAACAGCCCGGCTTTGATGGGTCGTTTAACCGTGTGTGGTCCGGGCTGGGCTCTGTACTGAGTTTTTGTGTAATTACGGTTAAAAGAAGAGGAGAGAAACGTTACCGGGGGAGGAACGCGACTTTGACTCAAAACGGTCATTTGGCAGAGCAGGGGCTGCTGGGGACGGCGGCTTCTGCACCAACAGCAGGCAGGGGACTGCTGCTGAACCTGTAGCGATGAAATTTTGTGCCTGGTACTTGTATACACGTGCTCAAGTCATGTGCTGTCTCTATCTGTGCTTTGAGGAAAAACCTGTTGCAGGTTGTGTTTTGTAACCGAGTCAGGCTGTGGATTTGATCCACTTTGTTAGATTTTTTCACTTTCTGCTCTTACTCGGTTATTTCCTGTAAACTTTTACACTGTTTTTTGGCTTTGTTCTCTTAGGCCTGCCCATGAGGTTCTTGGCTCTTTGCTTTTACTTAGTATTTCTCCTTGAATATTTATTGTGGTTTCTGGTGGGAATAACTTTCTCCTGTCTGTTTTTCCCTAGAAAACTTGAAGGATGTGAAGGAGCCGAGGCATCGCAAGGACAACAGGCGCCCAGACCAGGAGATTTACAAGCCTGGTCTCTCCAGATTAAGGAGCAAACTGGTGCCGTCAAAGCAGGAGACCTCAGAGAAGGAGAGGAGCAGAGCTGAGGAGGACAAGGAGGAGAATGCTGGGGACTCTGTGGGACCAGGAGCTCCAGCAGAAGAGGATTTTGGCAGAAGCGATGGCCCCAAGCAGAACGGTCCTTCTCAGGAAAAGGAAGAGACGGAGACCAAAGATGGTCTGCAGAGCCAGGAAAACTTGTCCAAGCAGCCCAGTGTGGATGAGTGGTGTCCCAAGATCCCCAGGAGAACCAAGAAACCTGACCAGCAGATTTACCAGCCTGGGAAGCGCCTCCATTCAGCTGCTAAAGAACCGTCCCTGCGATCAGGGACTGAGGAAGTCACTGGTAAGATGGAGCAGCTGCAACTCGAGAGAGATGAAGAGACTGAGAAAGGTGCTGGAAAAGACAATAATAGGAAAACTAAATCGAGCAAGGAGGAGAGAGAGGGGAGCCAGGGAGGGGAAGGAGGGAAAACCTCAAGGGGAGAAAAAGGAAGACGAACAGAGCGAAGCGACAGGATAAGGAGGACAGGGGATGAGGTGATGCAGGGGAAACTGGGCTCTACCAAGCGATATTCCCGCACTGACAAGCGCCGGAGCCGGTACCGCACCTGCAGCACAAGCTCAGCTGGAAGCAACAACAGCATAGATGGAGCCTTGCTCGTGGATGGGGTGGAGAGGCGGCAGGAGCGTGCCAGGGAAAGAATACGTCCTAGGAAGCAGCTCTCTGTGTCCTCCACCGACTCCTTGGATGATGATAGAATTGATGAGGTGGAAGCATATGTCTCCAGCAGGAATTCGGACAGGAAAAAGCATTCGGAGCAGAATCGAGGTTCTAGGAGTGAGAGTGAATGGAGCAGCAATGGCAGGGAAGTCAAGGGACCCTATCGAGTCACATTTGACAGCAGGACCATGAACAGGGACGTCAGTCTGGCAGATACAGATAAAAAAAAGTCCCTGAAGGCATTTGCTGGTTGCAAAGACTCGGCTCCGGATGCTTTGGAGCCGAGGAGTCAGAGCAGGGAGCCCCAAGGGAGGGGCCGTGGGATTCTGTTCCTGCCTGCCAACACGGACCTCTCTGCCACCACTGTGGGTGCCCCTGAAGCCAGTCACCCTGGGCACAGGCTCCTGCTTGGCGGGGCTGGCACCAAAGGCCCTCGGAGCCGGGGCCGAGGCGGCACCGCTCGCAGGCTGTGGGACCCAAATAACCCGGACCAAAAACCTGCCCTGAAGAGCCAGACTGCTCAGCTCCACTTCCTAGACACGGACGATGAAGTGAGCCCCACTTCTTGGGGGGAAGCCCGGCAGGCCCAGCCCTCCTACTATAAATTCCAAAACTCTGACAACCCCTACTATTACCCTCGGGCCTCCAGTCAAGGCCCCCAGTATCCATATGGTGGGTATTCCTTGCAGTATCCTATGGGTCCAACCAACGGTGTGTACCCAGGAGCCTATTACCCTGGGTACCCTGGCCAGGCAGGGCAGTACCTGTGTGGCCCACTCCCCCCCACTCCCCTGAGTCCTGAGATGGAGCAGCAGATGCGGAACATGCAGCAGCAGGAGCTCAGCAAACTCTTGCGTGAGGCTGGGAACCAGGAGCAGCAGCTCAGCAACCTCCTTTCCAGAGACCGCATCAGCCCAGAGGGGCTGGAGAAGATGGCCCAGCTGAGGTTTGTGGCTGTGCTGTAGAGGGGTGTGTGACTGAGTCACTTCCAGTGTGAAATACCAGGGAATGGTGTCTTCTTGGGGATTTGATACCATGGAGGTCTCAGTGTCTCACAGACTGGGAGATTGCTAGTTCTTGATGTGCTGGGTCTGTTTGTTGTGTGCCAGTGGTGTGTGGGTGTTGGAAGGAAACTGTGAGTGAGGATGTCATTTGCCTGGGTTGGGAGCTAAGCCATGGCTTCTTGTGCTTGGTGAATGCCTTGCCTGTGTTGCAGGGACACGGGAGCAGGACAAGCACCTGCTGCAGCTCTTGGGTGGTGCTTGCTCTTGCTGGAGCTGATCTCTCTTGAGCTCTAGTGCTCTCACATGCTCTTAGTATTTGCTGTGAGACTTCTGCTTTCTTACCTGTCCTCAGTGCTGTTGGATTTGCACTGGGGACTTCAGGAGTGCTGTCTGTCAGCATGTTCTCAGGAAGCATTTCGTGGGTACCTGGTGCTATGTAACAGTAGCAGGGCCTTTCAAATGCCGTGTAGTTTTGTTCTTGATGCCACTCAACACTCTGATACTCTGGTGGGAGTAGCCTGATTATGCCAGGCTAGTGAAAGAAGTGACACTGATGCTCTGGAGGGTAGTTACATAGCTGTAGCAAGTTTCTACTTGGCATCCTTCACATTTACTTGTGACCTCTGTGTCTCCAGCCTTCTCTGGAGGCTTATTTTCAGAGCTGACTAGCAGCAAATCTAGCAGGTGAGCTCATTTCAGGGCTTGTTCTGTGTTTTGAGCGCTTGCAGTATAAACCATGGTGTGGGATATGTCTGTGCTTGAAGCAACACTGCAGGTTTCAAGCCTTCCTCAAAATGCTGAGGTCACCCAGAGCTGTTGTCTGGAGGGAGAGTGCAGTGCTGCTGTGGCCTGTGGAAGCCCACCCTGCCCTGGGAGCAGTGGGCACGGTTGATGCTGTCCCTGCTGGCAGCATCCCTTGTCTCCTGCCTGTGTCTGTGTGCGCTGTCAGCCTGTTGTGGAGCTGTGTGGGTGTCAGCATGTGGGGACTCTTATCCAACATCCATCTATAGAAGTGTCCAATTCTCTTGGTGTTTGTGCTGTCCAGGTGTGTGTGTGCAGGGTTTGAGGACTGAATGGAGTTGGACAGCAGAACCTTGCTCTGTGCTTTCAGCAGAAACCTGCCAGCATCCTTTTCTTATCCCGTCAGGCTGTTCTAGGCTTTGCCATCTGGCTTCACTCCAGGCTTTGCCATCTATGCTGTCATACTGCTTTCTCAAAGCATTATAAGGAATGAGGTTGCCAAGGCAGGAACAGCTGAGGATCCCCTTCGCTGTAAACTTGCCCCAAATATCGTAGAGCTCTTTCTAGCCTGCAAGTATTTTATTCAGTCTGGAGGAGGAATTCTCCTCCAGCATCCAGGCAGGGCTGTAGATAGTTGACAAGGGGAGTGTGATTTCTGGGACTCTGAGGTTTTATTTCCTTTGGGTGTGATGTTCCCAAATTGTTCATTTTTGCAGAAGTGGGGTCTGTGTCTCTTCTGTGTGTTTTGGTTGAAGAGAGGAAGGGATCACTTTAATGACAAGACCTCTATTGCCCTCTGGTTCTTTGTGTGTTTGTTCTTGGCCTAGACTTTGTGCTCAGAACAAGCAAAGCCTGGCAGTGTGTGTTCTCTGGGTTGGTATCAGGAGACACCTGTGCCTTGCTGCTTCCAGTGGCAGGACTAGCAGAGCTCCTTGCTCTTTGCCAAGCCCTGATCCATTCTGATGCACACATATGAGGGAGATGATCCTTTTGGATTTGCCCTCTTAGGGCAGGAAGGATGTTAGATTGCAGCAGCTCCCATGTCCCTCTCCAGAGTGGAAGCACTGATGTGCCATAGTGCTGCTGACAGCTCGTGCCTGCTGGGTGTGAGCAGCAGGTGGTTCAGCACATGTTCCCTGACAGCTGGAGACCGGGCAGTTGCTGTTGCACTGACCACTGGTTGTGTTTTGCTGCAGGGTGGAGATGCTGCAGTTGTATGAACGGTGCATCCTGATGGATATCGAGTTCTCTGATACCCAGAACGTGGACCAGCTGCTGTGGAAGAATGCTTTTTACCAAGTCATTGAGAAATTCCGGCAGCTCCTCAAGGACCCTCAGGGGGAAAATGCCCAAGAAATTAGGAACAAACTGCTCCTACTTCTTGATGAGGTAAGAAGAGATAAATATCCCTAAATTCCACTAAACCTTTGGGTGGGATTGGCTGGTGTTTAGAATGGGATGATGTAATGGGGCAACTAATCGTCTTGATCCTGTTTATACCTTCCTGTGCCTTAGGTCATCCTCATACAAACAGGATGCTCAGGTAGGTTATGGTTTAGTGTGGCAGGTGCAGGTTCAGCTGGACATTTGTTAAAATTTAAACCAGGCTTGTTTTGGTGTGTTTATGTTAATTCGAAATTTATTTAAGGTAAAATGAAACAAATACCCTGAAGTGAGAATAAAGAGAAAGATTCCTTTATCAAATTTTCTTAAGAGACATTGTGTTAAACTGTGCAGCTCAGTTTACTCTTTGTACCAGGCAGGCTGACAAGACCTGAGAGGATGTGTTTTATAGCATTTGGGTGGTGGGAAGGGACAGCCTTTAGTCCAACCTCCTGCTCAAAGCAGGACTCAGCAAATACTAGGTCAGCTCAGTCTTGATTTTTTTTGTAGCTCAATCATGAAAATCTCTAGAGGCTAAAGATCCTCTTACCTCCTTGTGTTCTGAAGAGAAACAGCCCAAGCTTCAGGGAGAGGGACCTTCTTCCTTGCATGTGGCAGGGATGGCGTGGTGATTTTGTGCTTGTCATCAGGAAGATTGTAACATCCCAGTATGTGTGTGTTTTGCAGGGCTCTTCTTTTTTTGATGGCCTCCTCCAAAAGCTGCAGGTGTCCTACCAGTTCAAGCTAGAGGACTACATGGATGGGATGGCCATCCGCAGTAAGCCCCTCAGGAAAATGGTGAGTTGGCTTCCTCCTGGAGACTTCTCCTCCTGGTGATCCTCTGCAACTTGCTGAACTCGGTGTGCTGCCCTTGCCAAGAGGCAGGCAGCTGTACTCCAAAGAGAGTCAGTTTGTTTGCAGGGGATCTTTCTCTGCTGCTGGAGAACTTGTTGAACCAACTTTGGTGCATTAACATTTCTTAGCTTCCTTTGCAAAGAACTTGTTTTGTACCAGCAGTGTGACCAGGGCTAATAAAGGAAAAGAAGTGTCTGAAGTTACCCTCACTTTTCTTTAGATATTGAGGATCACTTATTTCTCTCTGGAATCCAGAATAATGAACATGGAAAGCTGCAGCTCAGTCTTGATCCCTGACGTATTGCTCTGAGCTGTGAGTGCAAGTCCAAGAGACAGCTGGGAAAGGATATTTTGGCTCAGCTTCTTTCCCAGAAAGATATTATCTGACAGCTGGCCTCAAATTGGTCATGGACTGAACAACTCCCTTCTGGAGAGAGGTGGGATGTTGTAAGAGAGGAGGTGTTTAGGGATTGCCTTGCCCCTGCAAATGCTGAACCAGTGCTGTGGAGCCTTGTGATTTCATTCTGCTGCCCTTTTGTAAGACCTTTGGTGTGTCACTGACCTCCTCTTGGCTCTGTACAGTCCTTGTACACCTGGGTCAGCAGGTGAGCCACGTGATTCACTGAATGCTCCTTTCCAGGTGAAGTATGCACTGATCAGTGCCCAGCGGTGCATGATTTGTCAAGGGGACATTTGCCGGTACAGGGAACAAGCGAATGACACAGCGAACTATGGCAAGGCACGCAGGTAGGAACAAGCTGTCCATGTTCTTCATGGCAGCACGGAGCACAGCTCTTGCCTCTGGCTGTGAGGGATGGATCTCATTTAATCCTTGAACTTGCCTCTTGCTGAAAGAATCTTTCCCCTCTTTTTTTAACTCCTCTTTACTGTATTCCAGTCCTGAAAGATGTAGCCTGGACTGTTTTGCTATCCCAGATCAGGTGTGGAAGTCATGCTGTGCTGGCCCTGCAGCAGGCAGGGTTTAGGTTGCTGAATCTGGCAGAGTGGCCATTGTATTTTCTGGTGACTTTTCTTTTGGGAGAGTTTCCCATATGCATCCATATGTTGTGACTCCATCACACTCCACTGGCACTTGTTGCTTCCTGTCATTAATGTTTTTTTCTGGGGTAAAGCCTGGGGGACAGAGAGGAGGTGAGCCCAGCATGTGGGATGGAGCCCTGAAGTTTGTGGGGTTTGGAGAATAGGGCAGGGAAAGCTGCTGGGTTTGGGGTCTGTGGACATTGTGGAGTGTGCTGATATCTCAGGAAAGTTGGGGGGAACAGAGGTCGTCATGTGTCTAAACAGTGTTAATGTTGTGTGTCATGATATAAGCTAGAAGTGGATAATATAATTGAGGGAAAACAGGACAATGAAGAGATGAACAGTTGCATTTTCTCTTGGGTTGATTAAATATCTTGAAAATAAGTGGAAACCGCTAAGGAACATGAAGGGTTTGGTCCCAGCTGCCATGGAGCTAAAAACGACTGAAAGAGAAGCATTGCCTGAACAGCTTGTGGTTTCTACATGAGGCTTCACAGGGGACAGCTCTTGCTGGTCTAGCTAAACACTCATCTTTGGGCTGACCCAAGAGCTTTTCCTTCTGCAGCTGGGTCTGTCCCTCTCTTGTCCTGTGCCCCATTCCTTTCTGGGCTGGGTTCGCTGCCAGTGCTCACTCCTGCAGGCAGAGGGCACCTGTGGAAAGGGCCTGTTCCCTACAGGAATGCCACCACTGAACAGCAAGGAAGGATGTCCTTTCAGTAACCTTTTCTCTCTGGTTCTTTCCTTCCCCAGCTGGTACCTGAAAGCTCAGCAAATTGCTCCCAAAAACGGCCGCCCATACAACCAGCTGGCGCTTCTGGCCATCTACACGGTAAGGTGCTCATCATGCCAGGATGTGCAGGCATAGGGAGAGCCTCTGGGATGGCTTTGAGATTCCATCTGGTGGAGAAAGGCATTGTTTAGGGCAGTGCTCAGATGTTTTGGTTTGGTTTTTTAAAAGAAAAAAGCTGATGCAGGATGTGCTGTGTGAATTCCAGCTGCTGTGACTTCAGGCAGCTTTGTCAGATACACACTACTCCCTCAGGCATTCTGGGGACTGTTCTGTGGGCTGTTGAGAATGCATGTTTTAAACTTTAAACACAACCCACTTTTTGCATGAGATTTTTGTGCTCAAAGCCATCCACCAGGATGCTGTTTTTGTTTGCTGTATCTTCATTGGACTTATAGGCACTGGTCTAAAAAACATTTACACGTGAGTTCCTTGTGTTTCAGCTGTGCTGGGTACTCCAGACATGCAAGAAAACTGACTTCAAGTAAGATATGAAGCATCGTGCTGGGGCACAGAGGCTGGTAGGGATCTGGCCATTCAGAACCCTGGAAGATGCTGATTTATTTAAAGCAGAGCAGTTCAGAAGTGCATTTCCTTCATGGCTGGGAAGGACTTTCTGACACAGAAAGACCTTTGTGCTGGTAGTTGTAGGTAGCTGTGAGTGTGGAAGGAGAGTTCAAGATCCTACCTGTCATAGTGTGGTGTCTGTCTGTCTCAGGTATTATTGAGGGAGACAGCAGATGTACTGAGGAGCAGGGAAGGGGAAGCATGTGGGAACCTGGCTCTGAATATCCCAGAAAGAGTGGCAGTTCTGAGCCTGGCTGTGTTTTTGCAGAGGAGAAAACTGGATGCTGTCTACTATTACATGCGCAGCCTGGCTGCCAGCAACCCCATCCTCACAGCCAAGGAGAGCCTCATGAGCCTGTTTGAGGAGACAAAACGCAAGGTGAGTCTTGGAGCTGGGATGTGGGATGCTGCACCTGTGTCTAACTGGTCCTGTACTGGAGAGCATGGAAAGGATGGGGATTGTGGCTTTTAGACTTTGAGTCATTCCTAATCTACTTCTTAGAAATTCCATTTTGGGACTCAGATGAGAGAGGCAGTCTTCAGAATGGTGGTGTTTCTCCTCAGGCTGCTTTTGGGGTGGTTTGGGCAGCTAAATCCCTTGTTTCTGGGTCACAAACTAATTTAGCCAATCTCTGCAAGGGCTGTAGGTTGCTGTGGTTTGCAGCATGGTCTTGGTGTGTATCACCATCATTGTCTTGTGCTCCACACCTATGAGGATGGACAAGGGAGGCTGCAGTCCCTTTGTGCCCCAGGAAGTCACCCTGCACACTGACATATCACACTGGCTGCCACACACTCCTGGAACTGGACACAACTTTTATTGTCCCAGGACAGTTTGAGTTGAAAATCTCTCACCTGCACTGTAGTGTAGCGTCAAAACCAAATTCTGGACCTGTCAATGAGTTACTGTGGGTCTGAAGCAGGGAGAAGGGTTAATATTACGTAAATATAATTCTGTACTTCCCCTCAACTTTGATCCCTGGGTGATCTGAATCTGTCCTGTCTGCCCAGTCCGAGCAGATGGAGCAGAGGAAACACCAGGTGCTGGATGTGAGCCCCAGCCGCCGGGGGAAGGGCAAGAAGTCCACACTGCGACAAGTTGGAGATGATGCCACACGGCTGGAGATCTGGATCCATCCCTCCCACCCCCGCTCCTCTCAGGGCCACGAGTCCGGCAGGGATTCCGAGCAGGACAACGGTCTTGGGAACCTCAGCCCCAGCGACGTGAGTACTGCAGGAGGCGGCGGCTGGCTTTGGTGTCATGTGTTTGGAATGCAGTGGAATGACACTGAATCTGTTTTGCTTTCCTGTTGCTAAATTTTCCAGTGTTTTGGCTTTCCCTATGGGAGCTGTGCCTGGGTCAGGCTGAGGAGCTGGTGACCTCGTGCCTCTCGTGTTTAAGGCATGTTGTTACCATCCATTTCTTGGCAGCCTGTGCTGGTGTGGCTGATGTGGAACAGGAGAGGCACAAACAGAAGATGCTGTAAAATGCCTCTGTTGAGGCTTGTAACTTGGGTGAGGTTCCCGGTGGGAAATGAGGTCAGGTGCTGGAGACCAGGGTTAACAGTGACCCTGGAAGTTCTGAGGCTTGTTCTGGAAGTGGGTCACTTGTCCCAGTGCCAGATGATTGGAGGTTTGCACTGGGAATGTGAAAACCGTGGTTTCAATTTCCAGTGTAGGTCTTATATTCACATTACTTGCTCAGGTGAAAGGCCAGACCAGTGCCTTTCTTTTACAAGAATTAAAAATATAATTGTCTAACAGTGTCTCCTGTGAGCCTGTCCAGCTGTACCTTGCAGGAGGAGCCCGAGTGAATTCTGTTTGTGAGGCCCAGGAATGTGGGCGAAGGCAGTGGTGGTTGGGAGCTCATCCTCCAGGAATCCTTGCACTGCTCTGGCACATATGACTTGCAAGAGAACTTGCCAGGGAGCTCTGGGCTGCCTGTCCTAAAATGGCTGTTAAGGATGTGAGTTTAGGAGAACTGGGAAGACCTTCCCTGCACACTGCAGGGCCCAGAGCTTCTCGGCTATGATTGTACTTTTATAATGAGTTTGTGAGTTCATCTGGGTCGAACTGGGGTCAAGCCTTGGAGCTTTGAAAGATAAGATCTGGCACATTGCTGGAGCATTTTTCAAATGTTCCTGCCCTTGGTTGTTTTACCTCTCCTCAGCTTCTCTTCTGGAGACCTTTGCTTCCTCAGCACCATTGACAGGAGCATGCCAAGCTTTAGCCTCTCCATCAGTTATTGATGAAGATGCTTTGACACGAGATGCTGTGTTTTTGAGGCACTGGAGGTTGCTCTTTTGCAGTGCTGTCAGGTAGTGTAGCAGCTGGCAGAGTGGGGGACAGTGATGTCTTGTTTGTAGTGCAGCCAAGGGGGGCTGTGCTCTCTTACGTGCAGGTCACTGGCAATGTCTTTACATATTTGTGTGACTATTATCACTCGTCCTGATTTCTTCATCTGTTTCAAACACTGGCTTATGGAAACCATGAGCTTTCTCATCATGGAGAGACCACACAATCAGTAATATAATAGCAAAAGGGCAGGGGTAGCTGAGGACCCAGGTTTGGGCACTGCAGGTTTTGGCAGCCAAGATATTTATGATCAGGCTGCCTGTGCCTGCTGTGGGGCAGCACTCGAGTTGGCACAACTGCTTATGGGGCTTTGGTGTGGCTATGTCACTGAAAATAACCATGTGGAAAGGAAACCTTAAATCTGTGTCACTGCCAGAGCTCCCGAGCTGTGAGGCTGGATAAAGACAGCAGCTCTTCGGGAAGCTCTGGACTGCTTCCTCCTTGAAGCTATAGCGTCTTACTCTCTTCTCACAGCCTCCCTGTGTGTTTTGGAGCTGCTTGCCTGGAGAGGAGCTGAGCAGCCACGAGTTGCCGCTGTGTGGCACTGTTTGGCCTCCGAAGGGCCCTGCCTGTCCAGGGCAGGCAGCTGCTCTGATCCTGCCTCATCCTGGCAGCACCTCTGCCCCACATCCCCAGCCGGGCGGAAGGGAACAGCTCTGCTCCCAGGGGATGTGTGCCAGTGCCTCTGTGTCATTTTAGGGAAATGAGTCTAAATATGTCAATGGGCCCTTCCTTGCCAGCTTTAGCCCTTGAAAAGGCTGAGAAAAGCTGTGTTCTTTCGTTTGTCCCAACAGCTGAGGTCTGCAGGTAGCTCCTCAGGCATCAGTCTTATGACAGCTGTTTCTGGGCCAGAGGAGGGAATTTTACAGGGTAGAATGGACAAGTGTCCAGATTCCAGAAGCAGATATAACATTGCAGGTATAGACTCTAACAGCTCTGGATGCACACTGGGCAGAAGTGTGGGAGAGAGGCTGCTTGCACCCTTCAGATGGAGGCTGTTTCTTCAAACCCAGCCAAAGATGACTGGTGGTTTGACCGTGAGGATGCTGGCTGTTTTACAAGTGACAAGAAATTAAATTGGGATGTTTTCTGCCCTCAGCAGTTGCTTTCTTCATTGTGCAGGTGGTGAGGTGCCAGTCCTGTGACGTGACACACTTGTCAGGGAGATGCTGCACGATTACTCTCCCAGCACTTGCCGATGTGCGTGCTGTCCCCATCAGTACATGCTTACACATCTCTTCCCAGTGCTGACTTTATTTTCCCTTATGCAGCCCTCTAACAAAGGCACAAACATTGCCTTATTTCAGGGTTAGGAGCCTGGAGGCCCCTCCAGGGTTAGACTGGAGTTAGTATCATGGGATGGCAAGTGTGCAGAAGGCCAGCTCACACTGCAGCCGTTGCTGTGACAAGGGAAGGTGTTGTGCAGGGCTGGCAATTTGCCCTGCACTGCATGTTTAGGTAGAAGCTTGGCATAGCTGATTGTTTCACAGTTGGCTACATCATCTTTTCTAGGAAGATGCAGAACTGGAAGAACATACCACCTGTCTGCACCAAGGGGTGTAAATCTCTGTTTGGCCCCTTCCCCTCTAACTGGATTTGGCGTTGCTGGCACAGAAGGCATGGGACAGTTTCAGAGCTAGCTGAGGAGGTGTTTGGGCTGTAATCTGGCTGTTTGGTGCTCAGGGTTTTGTCCGTTTTGCCTGCAGCCTTTTGGGGTTTCATTATGTGAACGGCTGGTCTCTGTGGTCTCTTGTATGTTGCATGTTTCTAGGTGTGCAGGGGCAGGAGGGCCCAGGCTGACCCCTTACCTAACATTATCTGGTCAATTTATGTGCAAAAAGGGAGGCTGAACCAGTGATCAGTTGTGTTGGTTTTATTCAAAACAGCTGGGCAGGGCAAGGTGAGCTGAAGGACCGAGTTCCTCCTGTTTCTTCTCTGTCACTGGTTTCATTTGCTGTGGGTCTATATGAATCTTAAATGTGATAGTACCATATGCAGCTTGCTGTGCAGACTGTGAATTGGTAAAGTAAACAGGGCAAACGGCTGTCAGTCTCTTGAGAAAGTGTTAATATTGCACTGAGTTTGAGATTTTAATCACTCCTGTCAGGAAATGCTGAGTTAAGGTTCTCACAATTGCTGCTGCCTGTGCTCTGCAGTAGATACTTTCTTGTGTTACCATGCAGCATGCAGGCACTAATAAAGATGCTCCATAGCTGCAGCTAAGACTGGGGAAGAGAGGTTTTCCCGTGGCAGGACAGTAATTGAATAATATTTCTCTCCAGATGTCTGAATACTTCAGCATCATTAAAGAATTAAGCCTCTTAGCCTCTTTGTGAGAGATCAGTCTTGTAGAACCATCAAAAGTTTGATAGGGCCACCAAAAAATCTCTTGGGAAAACAAAGACCTGAGTCTTATCTGCTGTCACAGCTGCAGAAACATTCCCATTTTCCCCCAGCCTGCTGGTCAGGGACAGAGGTGTTGCATTTGCCTGGTCGCTGGGAGCAACAGCCCCTTTGCAGTAGCAGTGAAATAGAGGTGCAACCATTAACTCTGGAGTTCAGAGCAGCTTTTAACTTCCATTCCTTTACCCAGCCTTCCTTCTCAGCAGTGTGGACAATGCAACAGGGTTTCCACGAGTGAGCAGTAAATACCACTAGGTCTACCAAAAAACCCCAACCCCAAAACACAACAAAAAGAGGTCAAAGTTCTCTCAATAGCCTGAATATAGGTGGTTTCTTACTTTTGTGTTTCTTCTTTGTTTCCTATTGTGTTTGCCTTGGAAGCTTGTTACACACACAGGTGTCCCTCTGTGCTGGTAGTGGGTGCTGTGAGCAGTGTATGTCTCTGGGTGATTGCTTGTATTGTCTTTCAGGTGAGTAGTGCTGGTCTCTTTTGGACCTTCCATCTCTCAGGTTCTAGAAAACCAGATGAGTGCCAAGCACACAGGGAAATGGCCCTCTGCAGCTGGATGAGGGCACTCTCTTCTCAGAGCAGCAGAGGTTATGAGAGCTGTCCTGCTTTCTTCCCTCTAAGATAGATTCAGCTAACTGGAAACGTATCCAGCAATGCCTGGTTGGGGCTATCTTCACAACTTCCTGTGATTTGTTTCTTTACGAGGTGAGACATCTCTCACCTTCTGTATTTCTTCGTTCTGCATCCACTTACACTTCTGCAGCCCAGTTGCAGTCCAAGACTGGAGAAGGCAGTTTTGGGAATGCCTGTGCACCCAGAAGCACTGGTGAGTCCTCGAGGCTGCCCAAGTTGCTTCCTCCACAGAGGCCATGTGTCCTTAGTGAAAAGGGTCACTGTCCTAGTCAGCTCCTGCACGTTTCACATCTGTTTTTCCTTGGTGATGTGGGTTGTTCTTGCTCTGTTCACTTGTTCCTCTTGGGCAGCAGCCACTTGGGTGACTGGGCTGCCTTCTTCTCCTGCCTGGTTTCAGTCCATGCAATTTTTCAGCTGGAGGAGCTGTTTCTTGGGCTTTGCATCTGGAGAGGATGCAGTGGGATAAAACCTCATTTCATTCTAGTAGCAGTTTTGGTGGAGGTTTCTTGGCCATTCTGCTCCATCAGCCTGTCGTTTGCTTGGACCAGTCACACACAGGAGCAATAGTGACCTGTATTCAGAGTCGGGGTTGCCTTGGTGTCTCTGCCTCTGCTCTCTGGGAGTGTCTGGTTTGTTAAAAGGCTGTTGTGGTGTGAGCTGGGTGTCTCTGAGCATGGCCCAGCTTTTCTCATGCAAATACACCCCAGAGACACCCGTGTCTCCGAGAGCTGCTCCCTCTACTCTCAGCTCTTCCCTCACCTTGTAGCTCTTTTCCATTACACATGACTAGAGGTAAGTGACAGGCAGAAGTGGAAATGATGTATTGCTATAATGATGGTTGTTCTTCCATATAGATACACGGATAAGAGGCTGCTTGGGGAACTCGTTATTTTTGGCATGTCCCTGCCAGCCTGGTGGGAGCATTTCTCACTGACAGCATGGCTGGGTGGTTTTGCTCAGGACAGGGAAAGATTGATCTTTTCTGTGCAGGCTCTTAATAATCTTTGCTGTATGAAATACAGAGCTCCCTCATTTGCTACCTCCATGGTGTCAGGTGGGCAAAGTCCTTGGAATGATCCTTTTTTTTAGGACCCTCTCGTCTGGAAAATGAGCCCAGGCAGCTGAGGCTGTGCCTGTGGTTTAGGTGGGCAGCATGCCCCTCACTGCAGCGGCATGGCTCCCCAAAAAGGTACCCTGCAGGCGGCACATGATGTCTTGTGCCCTGTGCTGACTCTTGGATGCTTTCAGGGTTTTTTTAACCCAAAACCATATGCCCGTGCAGAGAGTGGAGGGAATGGGAACCACTGGCTGTGCCCTGTGTGCTGCCTGCTGAAGCCATTCTCACATCAGTTAAACATCCGAGCCCCACCAGAGCAGTGGTGTGGGTGTGTCCCCAAGGGGAGGGGGCACAGGAGGGAGTGTCCCCTTGGTTTTTCTCACCACGGTGGATAATGGGACACACACAAGGTCTTACAGCAAGGCCTTGGGGCAGGTCGGTGCCTTGTCACATGAGAGTGGCTTGTGTCAGGAAGTCAGGAAGTTTGTCCCCTCTATGGTTAGATGCTCTCTAGTATTTGATGTGAGTGATCCTGTCTGTGGTCTGCTGCATTATGGTCTGTCCTTGTTGTCAGGGGATGGCAGGGCTTCCCCTCCAGCCTTCTTGTAGCTGTGTTTGATCCACGCCTCTGCAGAGCTGCCAGCCTCTGCTGAGCCTCCCCTGTGGCACAAAAATGAGCATAGAGGCTCTCTGGGGTGGGAATGCCAGGCACCAGCAGTCAGATAAGAGCTGCCCTTCCATGTTTCTGTCTTTTATCCACCACACAAGAGAACAGCAAAAGCTGTTGCATCCTTAATCTTTGTGCCCAAAGCAGGACTTCAGAGGGAGAAACATGGAGTTCCCTCTGTCCTGCCCTCATTTTCCTCACCCCCATGAGCTTGCAGGAAGCTGTTGGGTTTGGTTACTCATTTGTGGAGGTCAGGACTAGGTCTGGAGTTTTTTTTCTTTTGTGTTTAGGAAACAGTTTACAAACTGTTTTGAGCGTAGAGGAGCTGGTGGCGTGTGAAAGAGGCTTCTCAGCTTCTTTAGTGCTGGACTCACATTAATTCTCTGCCCTGCCTCCTTTTCTGTAATCTCATTCTTGGGTGGCAGCCTGAGTATTTCTGAGTGCTTTCCCCTGCCTGCAACCCCTCCACCTACTAATATGACCTCGGTCACCAAACCACCTTGGGGCTTTATTTTTACTCTAGCCGTTTTGTTTCACGTGGTGGTGAGGTTGGTTTCTTTCCCCCAGCAGTGAGAAGACTTCTCTGTGGAGGAAGTAAAAGAGTGCCAGGCTGCAGTTGAAACTGGTTAAACACCAAAACCACACTCCTGGCCTCTCTGGGTTTGAGACGTGACACTCAACCATGCAGCTCAGCACTGGCTCTTTTTGCCTGCCAGTTGTGCACCATCCCTGCTTGCACTTAATTTTTTTTTTATAAACTGTTTTTTACTTTAAATTGCTGATAAAAACCTTCTCAGCTGCAGTTCCTGTGGTAGCAATCCAACCAGAAATGCTGTTCCACTTGGCCTGGGCTCGTGATCTTCCATGGATGCTCAGTGCTGCTCCACCACAGTTCCCACAGCTTGGCAGAGCTCACGGAGCCTGATCCCCCGTTCAGCCTGTGCACTCATGTAGTGTAGAACCCACAAGTTGCTTTCCAGCACAGCTTGACCTTTTGTCACTACCCAGAAAGTGAAGGCTGAGCTATCGATAAGAGTTTCCAAAAGTTGGTGTTGATCTTTTTTTTTTTTTTTTTCCCCCCCTTTTCTTTTTAGACCATGTTGGTGGTTTTATTTAACTGTGAAGAACAAGGCAGGGACTAATGTTGCCTGAATGAGAGAGACACACTGGCATGTTCTCCTTCTGGCAACAGACATCTGGTGCTAATGTGTGTGGAAGTATCGTGGTGGATCAGAGGTGGGAGCACTACAAGGACATCAGTGAGTTGTGCCTGTGTGAGCAGCACTGCTCTATCCCCGTGCTCAGAGGGGCTGCGGTGAGGGGAGCAAGACTTCAAGTTCCAACAAGCTTTTCATACTCTAAAACCAAGTACAATCATCCAGAAACCGCCTTTCCCTGTCAGTCACTCTTTCCTCATTTCCTCTCCTGCTGGTGCTGATCAGCCAGGGATTTGTGTGTAACCAAACCCCCTCCTGCTGCTGCACATGAGTCCTTTCTCAGGGCAGTGGGTTTGATGATCCAGGCACTGCAGAGTGTGTTGGGAGGGAGAGTTTGCACTTGAGATCAGAATGCTGCCAGAACTGGCAGTACTGGTAAAGGAAGTAAAATGTCTTAATAGCAGGGCTGGGAGATTTCCCAGAGCAGGGTGAAGGCTATAGACACTGATTTCTCTTGAGATTTTTTTTTTTGTTAGTCTAACCTTGATCTTTGTCTGAAGTTGGCCAACTTTTCCTGCTCTCTGTTGTAGGCTTTTTGGGATTGGCACCTCATATTCCACAGCCAAACCTCTTAATTCTGCCATGGGGAATGTTTACTTCTCTTCAGTTTAGAATGAGCCATTTCCAGACAGGCTTCATATCCACTGTGGAGGTGGGTACTAGGAAAGAAACTTCCTTCCGGAGGATCAGGGAGTGGAACCTGCTGGACTCTGTATCATTTCCTCTGTCCTTGGCTCTACTCTTCCTCCCCAGCAGATTTCATTGCTGCATAATTCAAAGTGGAGAGGGAGATGCCTTCACGCCCTGTGTGTTACTGCCCAGGTACAAGTGAAGGCTCCAGAAGTACTCTGGGAATCCAACAGGGTGGGCAGCTACCTCAGAGCTGTGGGGGCCTGAGGCACAGACTGGCTGGGAGCAGCTCCCGTTATCCCGGCCGGTGAGCATGGCTGGGAGAGCAGGAGTGTGAAGGTTGCGTGCAGTAATGCTGTCATCCTTCTGGAAGGCTCTGTCTCTGCTCAGCCTGTTGTCCAAATGTCTTCTTTTGTTGGCCTAACTCCATCCTAAGCCTTTCAGGGTTTGATCTCTTCAGTCTTCACCCTTCTTAATTTCCCATATTATCTCCTTCCTTTGAGCTTTAACTCCACAAATAATCTACTCCAGGGTAGTGAAGAAGGATGACAACACCCTGAGCTGCATTAACAGCTGATCCCTTATGACCAAAATTCATCACACGTTTCCTAGTGTCAATTTTCTGTCGCAGGAAGGGGAATGCTTTTTAGTCCTGGCAAAGAGTGAGTGTTCCAGCGTAAGCTGCTTTAGCTGGTTGAGGCTGCTCCAGTGCACATGTGGCCTCCCTCTTACCTGCTGGACACAGAAGGCTCTGCCTGGGTCAGCTCGCTTTCAGTGCTTAACCAGATGCAGCCTTGAAGAGCTGAGCTTGTATCCTAAATGACCTGCAGCACCAGAGCCAATTTGTGAAAAGTTTTGTGTCGAAAGTTAACTTGATATCTCAGCTGAGGACTCTCTCTGGCATGTTTGCATAGATTGCTAGGGTTTATGGTCAGCAGGGACCATTAGATCATCTAGTCTGATCTCCTGTATATCACAGGTCCTTAAATTTCACCCTGCTACTCCTGTATGAAGCCAAGTAACTCGTGTTTGGCTAAAGCAGTACTTCCAGAAAGACATCCAGTCTTGAGAATCCACCCTTTTCCTGGGGAGTTCATTCCAGTAATAATTGCACAGGTTCTGAAACATTTTTACCTTATTTACAGAGTGTTTCTAGTTTATTCTTGGGCTTTGCAGTCCTGTGAGTGTAAAGAGCCCTTAAATACCACAGAGGCACTTTGCACCCTGCAGTCCAATCACCTCCCAGTCTTATTTTGATAACACTCAGCAGATTGAACTGTTTAAATTTTTCACTGCAAGGCATCATTTCTAGCCTTTGAATCACTTTTATGGCTGTTTTTTTGGACCCTCTCCAATTTTTCAGCATCATTTTAGAAATAAGGGCACTAGAACTGGGTGCAGTATTTCAGTGCCAGCCCCAATGGTGTCTTATGTAGATGTGAATGTGCTGCCCAGTGCCAGCTCTGCTTGTACATCCACAGGATGTGTTTAATCCTTTTTACTGGACACTGCATTGGGAATGTAGCCATTGTAGTCCCTAGAGCCTTTCTGGAGAAGCTGCCTCGGGCACGATCACCTGGAGACTTAATTTTACATGTGATGCCAGATGCATAACATGACATTTGATGCTGGAAACCCTCAGATTTTGAAGTGATTATAGTAACCCTGCGTGAGTACTCTGCAGCCGTCATTATTTGCTGCTCCCTTTGCCTGTTACAGGCAGTTTGACAGCAGAATTTCCTTTCAGTTCGTTAATTAAAAATGTTGCTAGTGAGTCTCTACCATCCTCTTTCCATCCAGTTCAGTGAGGGTCCCTGAAGACTGCTGTTTAAGAGGTTACTTAATCAGTTTTTATTCAGTTTAGTGGTAATATTTTTTCAAGAATGTTGCATATTACTAATTCACGGAAACCAAATTTAGGTACAGGTTTGGTTGAAAAGGAAATAACATACATATAAATATTTTATTTGACCTGCTTTCGTTGAATTGAAAGTTCTGCTAGTAAATTCGTTATTAAATAATGTTGAATTTATTAATAGATCATTTTGGAGCCAGTGAAGCTACCACAGCTTGATCTTTGTTACTAAAGTGCTTTTCTTGCTTAATGTTTTTCTTCTCACCTGCTCCCTGCAGTGATGAAGAAAGAACTCAAAAGCTCACTGGTTTTGCCAAGGGGCTTCTTAAATGCCTCTTTTTCTCTTGCTGGGTTGCTGGCTTGTAACTCATATAGCCATGAGATGTGTCCTGGAGCTGGAGCTGCTGCACTGCGAAAGATGAGGAAGTGTCTTAGGGTCTCTTTACCTGTAAATTAATTTTTTTATGCCTCAATGCCATGATACATCAGATTTCCCTCTTTCTTCTATGTCATAGCAAATTGGGTGTTATGTTTGTGTGGTGTCTGATGTTAAGTAGAAGGATTTTCACTGGAATTGCTCCTACTGCTAAAGAGATTAATCCGTTGGAAGGCAGGACATGGTGACTGCTAAACAGAAACCTACACTAAGAAGAAGCCAAGGCAAGCTCTGTATCCATTTGTGGTTGCAGGTGGTATATGAAGAGGAGTGATTATGGTAATTAGCCCAGCTGGAATTTGCCCACAGCTTTGTGGGTACCTTGTAAACACTGCAAAAATGCCAGACAATCTTAATAGCCCTTTTGTCTGGTCTCCTTTATGTAGGTAGCCATTTGCTCAAAACACTTTCCACCAGCACTTTGTTGGGATTATACCTGTAGCAGTAAAACCTCCTCCTGGTATCCTGCCAGTTGAGCCCACTGCAGCATATTGGGCTTTTCAGGAAGCTCTGTATCAGTGTTTGGTATCATTTCAGTGTGATATGGCCAGGGAAAACAGCAGGTAGAGCTATGCCTTTCAAATTTGGGATGGTGTGGAATAAAGACTCAGGTTCCTGTTTGTGCAGCCGTGTCCAGGGCAGGTAGTGGGTTCACTGCTGTTCATGGACAGGGTGGTGTGAAGATCTGAAGGTGCTGCCTGTGGAAAGAGAGGAATAATCTTAATAATTAATGTGTTATATCTAACCCTTGAGCTGGGAGTGAGAATATGGCACGTTTTGGGTGCCTGGATGTTATTTCACACAGTTCTCAGCAAGGAAGCTGTGCCTGGAGAAGCCTGGCTGCCCAAGAAACCCTGAAAATATTTGGGATGAGTGTGGTACGTGTTTTGGAGCAGAGCTGTGTGGCTCTGTGGTCTGTATCCCAACCCCTTGTCACTGAGGAGACCCCTAGACTCAGGAGAACATCCTGCTGTGCTCCAGTCCTTCCACTCTGGTGGAGACAGCGCATTTGTTACAGGCAGTTTTGCATCTGGTCTCTTGATTAATGGACTTGTCTTTTGCAGCCTATTTTGACTCTGACACCACTTTCTGCTCCACAGATGCTTTGCTGATGTTGAAGAAAGTTTGCCTCACTTGATAAAGACCAGATCCTGGAATTTACTTCCAAACCTGAAGTAACAATTTTTAACTTGAAATGCTTTTTCCCCAGGAGTCACTTCTCCAGAATCTTTCCCTTATTTGGTGCCTCCTTCACAGCTGGGACTGATGCTCAGGTGCCAAAGCTCTGTGCACTCCTCACCCAGAGCCAAACGGGTCTGCGCTGGGTTCAAGCACAGCAGCTCTGCTTCCCAGCCCAGATCATGGCACTCCTTTTCCTGTGCTCCTCAGTGGCATTTCCAGTGTTACTGTGCTGGGGTGGGAAACACCATTTTCAACCCTTTTTAGTGCACAGTCTCTTGAAGTTGAGTCTTGCTTTCTTCTTTCCTGGCTGGAGACATGACAAACCTTTCCTGAAGCCGTCTGAGCACCACGGTTCTGTGCTGTCAGGCCGTACTCCCTGTGGCCTCGTGGTGATTTGAACTGGCTGTTCAGGCCCGTTGCTATCTCTGCTCTTTTAGCTGCTCCTCGAGAAGTTGTTAGTCACTGTTGATTTCTTCCATGGTAACAAATCCAGTTGGGTTGGCGGCGAGGTGTGTGAATGCTCCCCAAGCAGCACTGGGCTGCTTCCTCTGGTGAGGTTGCCTCTTCCCAGGTGGATTTAGTCTGTCTGCACATGCTGACTCATGACAGCTGAAACAGCTGTTTTCAGCTTCAGGCACTACTGTGTGCAGGGACCCCTTCTTCTTCTTGACAGCTGGTTTGTTTTTATAACTAATGCCTTCACTATATGCTCATGACTTCCATATCGGTGATGCCCACTTTTTGACTGGAAGGCACAAAACCCATTTTTTGACATAGTTCTGTTGTTGTATAAGTCTTTCTTGGTGGGCTTTTCCCAAGGGAGCAATTGGGACCATCCAGATTTGGTTCCCTGTCCCAAGGAGCAAAGTTGGCCACAAAGGGCAGCCATGTAAGTGTTCAGGGAGTCCTGGTCTGGCATCCTGACATTGGCACCATTTTTGGGAAGTCTTTGGAGGGGGCTGCTTTTGGGCTGCACAGTGAGTGAGATGAGGGCAGTAAGTTGTTGCAGGTCTCATGGTAGCATTGTCAGGGTACTGAGCATGCTGGCAATGCTGTTGGGAAGTGTTCTTCTCTGCCATGTGAATGCAGAGCAGCAGGTGACAGAACTTCCTCCTCTGTGCCCTGAAGCCAGGCCACTCAGTGGAGGTCACTGTTTCCCTCTGTTTCCCTCTCGCTGTGAGAAGTGGTTTTGGATGGGAGGAGCTGGGAGGGCTCCCAGAGGCTGAGGGGCAGGTGAGTCAGTAGAGAAACAGTCATTCAGAGAAAAGCCCAGTCAAAGCAGCCCATGGCCTTTATGTGAACTCAGAGATGAAAGGTCCAAAGTTGAGTGATGAGCTCATCAAAACCTTGAGGCTGTGAGAGAAAAAGTGATGAAAGAAGCATGAGGTGCCTGCTTGAGATGCCACAGTGCTGGGGCACACAGGACTCTGCCTGGGCTTGCAGGTTTTGTGATTAAGTTGGCAAGAGGTATGAAACATGCTTCATTCCTAGAGGCAGGTATCACATTTCCTTAAAAAAAACAATTATAAACATATATGTGCCCATATCTATGTCCCAGTTCTGTACTGGCTCCTGTGAAGTATCATTGATTAGTCCTTAGGATTGTAAGTGAAAAGGCTGAGTGTGAAACTTGTTCTGAGAAGATGGGGGTGAAGCCAATGTCCTGGCAAGCCCTCCCAGGGCTGGGTGTCTGTGGAAGCACTCTGGGCATGTCCCTGCTGAGTGTCACTTTCCATTCAAGGTGGGAAGTTTTGGTTCTCCTCTGCTGCCAGTAAAGCAGTGCGGGGGATCACGGTCTGAGCGCTCCCAGGGCTGTGGGTGGATGTGGGCTTTAGAGTAAAACTTCTGCCCCAATTTCTTCTTTCTTCCATCTGCAGCTTGCCCATAAGTAGAGATGGGTGAGGCCACAAGCTCCTGCTCTTTTCCATGTTCCCCATTGAAGAGCACAGGGCATAGATCTCCTCCAGCTCTCGCACAAAGGTTTGCTGTGGGGCAGAGCACTGCCCACATCCCCACCAGGGCTCTTGCACTGAGTTGGGGGCTCAGATTCCTTTGGCTGTGTCTGTGTCAGGGTGTGTGATTGCTGTTGGAGGCACAGAGCTGGTCACAAACCAGCTTTTTGCCTCCACTAGCTGCTGGTTGAAAAAAAATACCTGTTTAAAGGTTTCAAGCTCTCAGTTGTCATGGTGTCCTAAGGCAAAGAATCAGCTGTATCCAAACTTCACTGGCAGAGTGAATAAGAGCTTTGCTGTGCTGTCCCAGTATTCCCCATTCTCTTCTGGGTTCCATCTGCAGAGTTAATAAAATGGTGGCAAATAAAGTTGAGTTCTAGTGGAAAGGGCTCTTTAGGGCAGCAGTAAAATAGTGAGTAAGCAAGAACCCCTTGCTGCGGGGGCCAGTTTAATTGGTCTGGCTTGTTTTATGAGACAGGTTTTATGTTTAAACTCGCACATGGCCCAGGAGCGACTCTGCAGCAGGGCATCATTCTCCTGCATGGGTCCTCCGGGAACACAGCCGGGTTAATTACACCTCACCGACATCCTCCACCTCGTGGAGCAGCGGAGCAGCTGGCATCAGTCATGGCGTGAGCCCAGGGGCTCAGAAAATGGGAGTGGGAGATAGCACCAGAGCTGGGACTGCAGGTGACAGCTGTCCCCTGCAGCCAGGTCTGGCCGGGAGCTCAGGAGGCACCACCCAGTGCCTGTCTTGCATTCTCTGGCATGCACCCAGCTCTTGGCTGGGCATTGCCACAGCCTTGCCAGGTAGTCTCATCTTCTCCCTGTGCCTCTTGATCCCCGCCATGAATGGAAGTGGAGGAGTTCAAGCTGTAAAAGCCCTGTGCAAATGGGAGCAGTGTGGTGGTGCTCTGGGTCGCTCCTGGTCAGCGTCTCCCCGCGCGGAGCTCGGAGCCTGGCTTTTCTCACCGTGCTGAGGCTGTGCAGGCACACGGGCGTGAGAGGAAAACCTCCTGCTCTGGGGAAGGTAAAAGCAAGGCCAGTCCACTCCTGGTGTGACACGGCCACCTCCAGGGCCAGGCAGTGAGTGCTTACCCACCCACAGCCTTCCTCAGAGCCGTTTAGATAAGGACTGGGAAAGCCCTGAGCAGTAGTAAGTAATTATTCAAGTCAGGTTTTGGAGTTAGTGGACCGAAGCGGGGCAGGAAGCTGCCTTCACGCTGTGTGCTGCAGCCAGCTCCCCTGTGTCCTCTTAGCTCCATGTTCAGAGAATCATGGAATGGTTTGGGTAGAAAGGGACCTTAAAGACCATCTAGTTCCAAACCCCACTCTACCATGGGCAGGAACAGATTGTTCAGAGCCCCATCCAACCTGCCCTTAAACTCTCCAGGAGTAGGGCATCTACAGCTTCTCTGGGCAGTTCAGTAACTGTTCTCTGGCAGTTCAATGGCAGTACTGCTGCTGCAGACTCTCAGAGGCTTTGCTGGTACATCTGAACACCATCTCTGCAATTATCTAAGGCTGGAGTTCAATGACAGGGTGCAGCATCACCCCAATCATCCCTTGCTTCTGAGAACTGCTCCTGGCAGAGCACAAAAAGTGCTTTGAGCATTGCTGTCGAGCTTCCCGTGCTGGCTTCTCTACACAAAAGGACTGTGGAGGACATCCCGCTCCCTCTCTGCCTTTGTCCAGCTGCTGCTCTGCCTCTGACGCAGTCGGGAGCACGGGACAGGCTGCTGCTGGTGGTTGTGGGGTTGTTTTTTCCATCGATGGGAATGCTAGTCAGAAGGGCTGCCTTTGGGGACTCCTTTTGCAGAACCCCTTAGGCTGTGCCAGGCTCTGAGCTGGTGAGGTGTGGAGGAGGAGACCTTCTCCCGGGGGTACCCAGGGCGTGGGTGTTGGGGTAGGGGTGCCCGGGATGCAGATATTGGAGTTGGGGTGCCCGGGGCACGGCAGTTCCTGCGCCGGATCACAGGACCCGGCAGAGGGTGCTGTGCCTCCATCGCCTCTCCCGGCTCCAGCTCCAGCTGTTTGGCACTTGCCTCTGCCTCTGTGCATGATGTTTGTAAGAATTTGGGCATGTCCATTTGGTTCCCATCTCCAGTGCCACCCCCAGCATCCAGGCCAGGTTCTTCTGTCACTGGGGACATTCTTAATTCACAGGAAATAGGAGAGAGTTTAATTGTTTTCTCCTCTCTCTCTTTTTTTTTTCTTTTTTTTTTTTTTTCCCATGCAGCTGAACAAAAGGTTCATCCTCAGTTTTCTCCATGCCCATGGGAAGCTGTTTACCAGGATTGGGTAAGTGTGCAGGATGTTTATTTTATTTTCCTACATTACAAGTCTTTTTGGAATTTAATATTGTTAGCAACTAAGCTGTGTTTGGAGCTGAGGGCACAGGGTGTGAATTCTTGCAGGCCTAGCCTCCTGGTTTTTATTCTCCTTACCCGCCCTATGATCCACACTGCTTAAAGCTTGGGCTTTTCCTTCCCCCCACCTCAAAGCCTGTTCCTGCCCATGCACTGGGACCCTCTGGCAGAGGCTGAGCTCAGATGGTTGATACACACACAGGAGGGACTAAAGGCTGTTTTCTCTCTCTCCTATCATCTAACCACACTCCCTCACGTTTTATTTCTGGGTTTACCCCCTCTCTTCTGTTCCCCTCCACCCATAACCAGCAGAGGTGGCTCGGGGGGGCTGTCAGTGGTTGTTGCCTGTGAGGAGCACAAGGCCATCGAGGCAGATCCATGTGGGGGCTGAAAGCTGCCGTCTGGAGCGTGTCAAGACAAGCCTTGCCCTTCATCTTCTCACTGCCATTTCAGTGAAAGCCTCATAGCTGAGAGCTGCCCTGGCTGTGGGAACTGGTTTGTACAAAGTGCCCTTGGCAATGACTGTCAGAAACTGGCTTCAAGTAATTGAGCAGCTACCCTTGAAGCAAAGCAAGCCTGATCCCAGCCTGGGCTGCAATCCCAGCCTGGGGGACATCCTTATGACCCAGAGGGCAGAGCTCAGCCTCACAGCAGATGGGCTTCCCATGAAGCTCTCTCTGCTCTGGGTCTGGAGTGGCCCTCACTGTCAGGGGATGGAGTGGCTGTGTGGGAGCAGCTGTTGAGGAGAGACCTTGCGTGGATCCAGACAGTCCCAGGCAGTGGTGGTCTCTGCTTAAACCTCCCAGTGCCTCAGAAGCAACTGGGATCTCCTGAGCTCTGTTGGCTCCTTCAGTCTCTTGCAGAACTGTTGGCTACACGTTACAGGACTGAGAGACCTTTTCCAGGTTACATAGTTAAAGGTAGCGTGGATGCAAAGCAGCATTTTGTCCCTTGGGTTTTTTTTACTCAGATGTACAATTCTCTGTCCCCTTTCCCTCCTGGAGCAGGGAAGCACAGCAGTGCAGGGCACAGCACAAATCCTGCCATGCAGCCTGACACCTTGATGCTTCCTCCATCCGGGGCTAACCACTCAGGAAGGGCATGTGCTTCACTTTGGACCCTTCATAAAACAAAACAGGAGCTGTCCTGGCCAGTTTGTTGAAAATCCAAGTGTCAGGGTGAGGGGGAGAGCCGGTGCTGTGATCTCTCCCTGAGTCACAAGGCATTGATTATCTGCTTGTGGGCAGCAGCCTGGCCTGCAGCGAGGAGGCAGAGCTGGATGTCCTCCTGCCTACAGGAAATGAGGAGGAAAGCTGCAAGAGCCCATGAAAGGTTTGGGAAGTGCAGCATGTCTGTGCTGGAGGGCAGAGCATCCGGGGAGCTGCTGGGACCATGCTGACGGCCGAGCTCTGGTTGAACGGATGCCAGTAGGGGATTAATGAGGATGTTGCAGAGATCAGTTGCACGTTTGGCTCCTGAGACTTTTGTGAAATTCAGATGCAGCGTTTGAGGCAGTTGTTTCCCAGGACAGTAATTTAGAAAACCCAAGTATGTTTAGTGGTAGAGTATCCCCTGAAGTACTTAGAAGGGAACTAGAAAGTAATACCATGACACAGGAAGAGAAAATCGTCCAGCTCTGCTAAACAGCTTCTGCGCTTAAAATAGGTAAAAGGTGAGCAATAGCTGAGTCCTCTTTGGGCAGGATCTTTGGTGATTTATCTGTAAAAAATGTGGAAAAGAAATGATGTTGCCCTAATTGGACTCTTGCTCTAAAACCACAGGTAAGCAATTTATTAAAAGCTTCCGCTCAGCTCCTGACCTGCTGGTTCTGAGCTCAATGGGGTTACTGCACACTGTTCCAGATGTGCTGTGGTATCAAAGCACAGCTGGCGGGGCTGAGGAAGCCCTTGCTCTTTCTTGTTGTTATTCCATGGCAATAATCTTCATCTCCTCACTAACAACCCATCCTGCAAAGGGCTCCTTCATCCCCAGAGTCCTGTCTGCCCTAGGAGGATGTTGCTGGATACACTGGATGTGGTCTGAGATTTCTCAAAACTAGGAAGTCTTTAGAAGCAATCAGTTTGCTCTAATTCCCTGGCTGTGCCCCAAATCCGGGGAAGTTGCCTCTTGCAGGGAGAGCAGTGCTTTTGTGTAGACGGAGCTACTCTGTTCTGCACAGCTACAAAGTACAAGGGGCCTGTTTGCTACAGCCTGTGTTTTTGGGAAGGTAACAGAGACTTTGAACTGCTCCAGCAAACAATGCCCGGGGAGAGGGTACCCTGCTGATAGGCAGACCCGGGTGTTGAAAGGCACCCGTGAAATATAGTTAAGAAGAAAGCCATTTCTGTCTTTAAAAATAGAGCTATCACTGTCCTGAAAGTCTGTTGGGGAAGCCCAGCAGAATTGCCCATGTGGGTTACCAGAAGTGGCTTGTTAATCCAGCCTGTAGCATGCTGATATCACAAGATCTGAATCTCTCAGGGGAAGATAGAGGAAATTGCTATGGAGGCCCCTGAGGTCGCCTGTCCCGGCTCCAGAGAGGGTGAGGCATCTGGATTTTGGCTCCCTTGCTCCCATGTGGACACCCAACAATGTCACTGGTACTGGAGCAGACACTTGCTGGGAGATGTTCAGTCTGCTGGGTCTGGCTGTGGCTTTTTCTAGTGTAGGAACAAGAATTAATACAGCAAAGACAGTAGAAGAGCCAGTGGGACGGGGGGATGGACCTTCCCCAATTAATAGCTTCCAAGGTTTTGGGCAGCTTCTTGGTTATAAAATTGTCTTCACGGGATACCAGGTGAGGAGTCTCTGGGGGAGCTGTTGTGGGCAACCACATCTCACTCATTTTTGGGAACTGATTGTGCTCTTTGCAGTCAGTTCAGTTTTTGACCCCACTTCAGCTGGGAGGTTGCTGAGGATCCAACAGCTCCGATAAGTGACCTCAGCTAATTTCCTTAGCGATGAGGAGCAGGATAAACGTGTCAGATTTCTGTGGGTGCTTGTGAATGGTGTTGAAAGCACACCCCATCCCCAGCCGTGGCACCGCAGCCGCGGGCGGCTGTGTCCTGACGCGCGACAGCCGCGCTGTGGGCTGCGGGGACCCACTCCAGCTTTGACGTTGTCAGCAGCTACACGAGTCGGCAAGTCCCTGTCCTGTGGGGCTCGAAGTGATGAAGTTTAGGGGCTCAATCACAGTGCTGGGAAGTGTGTAGCCTGGGTGGGGACAGGGCTCGGTGCCATGGGATCTGCTCTTGCAGCAAGAAGCCCAGGGACCGGCATGGCTCTGGAGGAAGCACGCTCTGGCCAACATTCAATGCACTGGAATTGCCACATCCGCAATGTGGCACCAGTGTGTGCGTTTTGCTGCAGCCTGGGTTTCTTGGGAGTCCCATGGGCTGCTCCTGGTCCAAGTGAGCTGCTGGCCCCTTGGCACCACTCCCAGATTGGTAGAAGTCAGTAGAAAAAAATGGTTGGTCAGAAATGACTCATAAAGGCCGTGTTTTCCTGCCAAAGGAATGCTGCCTGTTGATCACAGAGCAATCCCTCACTGCCCTCTCTAAGGAAGGCTTCAACTGCCTCTGTTGCAGCCTGCACCTTTATTCCCTACGGCTCCTGGACAGGAGATACATCCCAGGGGTTCCCCCTTCTCTAGGAGATGTGACCTTCCCCAGGAGATGTGACATGGGGTGAGCCGTGCTGATTTCTGCCCTGCATCTCAGGGCACAGCCTGCACTCTACAGCTTCTCTCTCTGTCTACAGGATGGAGACTTTCCCTGCGGTGGCCGAGGAGGTCCTGAGGGAGTTCCAGGTCCTGCTGCAGCACAGCCCCCCTCCCATCGGAAGCACCCGCATGCTCCAGCTTGTGGCAATCAACATGTTTGCAGTGTACAACTCCCAGCCCAAAGGTACCACGTGCTGCTTTAGGGAAACTGGGGTGGGGATCAGCCACTCTCTTGTGGCTGAGCTGCTCATGTGGAGAAGGGTGTGGGGACACACCAGCTGGGGACAGATGGGGAGGTGGAGTGGTGGTTGGATGCCTGCCGGTATCAACACAAAGGGACCTTGGCTGGGCCTTGTTGGAGCTGGCTGAGGTGTCTGAGGAGTGAGCAGGCATCACATCTCCCTGGAGCATGAGTCATTAGCACAGAAGGAAGACACTGCTTTACTCCCAGCTTTTAACCTGGGCCCTGCTCAGTGTCTGCTGGTGCCAGAAGGGCTGAGAGGGTCTCTGAGCCCTTGGTTATTGAGAGAGTGGCATTGCCTGTGACAGCTTGTGTCCATGCAGGTGCCTGGGGGATGTGATACCACTCTCTGAAAAACCAGGCTGGAGGCTGTGCCCCATATTAAGGCACCTAGAGAATCAAGCAAGATCTAGTGTTATGTATCCTCCTCCCGCTGCTTCCATCCACTCAGGAGCCAGGATGTGACAAGTTTAATGTGTTCTTCAGCAGAGATGCCACCAATCCAGTGCCTCTTCCACTGAGCTTAAAATTATGGTTCCAGGGAATGTGTTTTTCCCTGTGTCTCCCCCAATATGCAATCAGCAGCAGGTACCCAAGTCTGCCTGGGACACATGTTTGGGAGCAGGGATGGGGCTGTACTCCCTGGGTGGGAGGAAGCAGCATTTCACATGCTGATGGCTTGGGATTTAGATCCTAAAGATGAAGGCCTCCAGCTGATGGATTTCAGCTCAAGCCACCATGTGGGCGATCAGCCTGAGCCCCAAAGAGCTGCTGCTGGAAGATTTCTCCCTCGTGAGCCAGTTGGCCGTTTTTCAGGTTGGTGGTTAGTGGCCAAGGTCAGCTGATGGAGTGAACCAGCACCAGTCGGAGGGCTGGGAAGCAGCTCCTGTGTGCCATGCCTGCCTTGCAGGCATCCTCCTCTCCCAGGGGAAGCTTGGGGGGATCTGTCAGTCCTGCTGGTGAGGCAGGAATGCCCTCCTGCCTGCCAGATGCCAGCCAGCAATGGTGTGTTTATCTTTGAGCTGCAAAGTACTTTATGATTATAAGCAAACGCCTCTGCATGACAGTAATTATTATATTAATAACATTAATAATACCCCTGGTAGGTAAATTAATAGTGGTGTCTGTGCTGCAGAAGGGAGCGGGTGTAAGGAGAGGAAGAGATTTGTCTGGGCTGAATGGCAAGCCCCTGTGGCAGAGCTGGAAGCAATCCCTGCTCCCAGACCACTGGACTGTGCTTGTCCATCCATAGCTGAGTTGTGGAGGGAACTGAAAAAGGGAGCACTTTTTGTCTCATGGAAAAATAAGTATTCTTGGAGTTACCTGTCTCCTGTGTGGGTCGCTGCCAGCTGCTCCCAGCTTTTGGATCTCTGAAGAAAGCAAACTTGTTCCTGCTGGAGACTGCAGGGCTGTTGTGTGGAGCAGGTGGCAGTGTTCATGGAATGCCTGCAGGTCGGATGGCACCACGGCTGCCATCTGAGGCTGAGTGCCCTTCAGGGATTTCCCAGAGGACTCCTTGCAACGGTGGCCCTGAAATATTGCTGGGAATACTGTTGGCAAAGCAAATCCTGTTGTCAGCGCGAATGCCCTGGTGGTCTCTGAGCGCTCATATGCCAAGTGCTGGCACAGCACAGGTTGGGCTCAGTGCCGACGCTGCGATACTGGGAAGAGCTGGGTGCAGATGGAAATAAAAAGCAAAATAGCAAAGGGTCTGGAGTTTAAAAGGCAAGAAGGAATGTTTACTGGATGATTACCGAGTGCCCAGCACAGAGCAAGGGTGCTGGCTCCTTCCCCAGCGTGTGGGCTGCTGTGGGCAGAGGCCTGGCTGGAGCATGCAGAGGAACACTGTCGGGAAGGTGCAGGTTTCCATTTCCCAGCACATGAGTCACCTCCTTGTGCTGCAGCAATATGGGCAGCAGTGGGAGTGAGGGGGCTGAGCCGCCCCTGTGGGCCTGTGGGAGGCTGGCGGGGCACAGGGAGCAGTCCCACCCTGCCTGCATCCCAAATTGCCAGGAAGTGTTACTGCAGAGCCGGCCGTAGTCAGAGCTTGGCTGCCTCCGCTCCGTAGATCTGGATCTAACTTTGCTGTTGGACCAAACAGCCTCCAGAGATCTCCTCCTACTGAAATCCTCCTGCAAATCTGGGATCAGATGGTGTCTATGTCCTTCCCATTGCACGGGCCTGTCTGACCTTCAGCTGCAAGCTCACGGTAGCAGGAGGAGATCCATGGGTTTGGGGCTGGGAGGGAGGTCTGTCCGAGAGCCTCTCTTACTTGCTGCCCAGGAGTATTTTCTTCAGGGATAGCTGCTACCTAATCCCCTGTTGTTTATTTCGAGATCTCTGAAGCCCCAGCTACTCCTAAGAAACTTGTAAACATACTGGTTGCCCTGTGTCTGGTTTCTGATGAATCCCTGGTGCTGGGATTCAGTGGTGCTGGCAGTCATGGCACAATGTCAGGGGCAAAAGAGTGTTGACTTCTACAAAATTTTAAGCCTCTGAACACAAACTTTTAAGCACAGATTCAGGTATTGAGAAAAAGGAAACTCAAACAATTAAATGCTTTAATAAGTGCCTGTCCTCCCTCTCCATCAGGCTCACACCAAGTATAATCCTGTTTTATCTTAGCTTTAATTTCTCCCATTTTTTGGTGTGGATTGTGCTCTGTCCCAGTTGCTTCAGTGAGACAACAGGCGGCACAGGAGGTTGGAACTGGCTTATATCTGCTGCTCTTTGCTTTTTACTCATTTTCTTTTGCTGTTATGTGGATTGGCTGTGTTCCCTCAGGAGTGTCCCTGTCCTGGTACGTGACCCCTGTATGGCCGTTGTGGCATGTCCTCTCTACCTCTGCTCCCAGCTACTGCCACTCTTCCATAATCAACCTGTGCAAGGTCACCATGTGCTCTTCTGACAGGATGACTTTTTTTGAGGTGCACTGGGGTGTTTGAATTGGTTTCAGAGCCAGCCAGCTGTGAGCAGCACGTGGCATTTCACATCCTCCTCCCACGCAGGTCACTGCTGTGGTTACCTGAACCCTGCAGTGGTTGCCCAGTCAGGGCTCAGGTGAGTGCAGGCACGGCCAGTGCAGGCAGCTGAGCTGTGCTTATCCCCAGGGACAGCACCAGGCATGCCGGAGCTGGGCTCGGCTGCCTGTGCAGCTGGGCAGCACTGGGAAGACCCTGGGAGATGAACTGGATCTGTTCTTTTCTCTGAGAGAGGAAGCCAAAGAATTCCCACATGAAGTGCTTCCCCTGCTGTTCAGCATCAAACGTGTTCCTGCATTGTCCAGGGAGGCTTGTACCCAGTGAGGATCCCACTGACCCGGCTGCCTCCTGTCAGGAGCACTGAAGGTGTGAAAAAGCTTCTAGGCCTCAAACCCATGAGGCAGAGAGTGCCACCCAGGGGAGTGAGACAGCCACTCTACATGGCAGAGACATGCAGTTGCTGGAGCTTTCCAAGATGGAACATAGGTGACTACCAATGTTTTGGGCCATCCTGGGCTCTGGCTGGGGTGGCCCGTTTAACAGTTTGGTAGCCATCTGCACAACCAACTCACAGAGAAGCTTGGATCCCTTTATCCCAACCACAAGCACTCCAAGAATTTTAATTTTTTTTTAATTCTGTAATTTGGGGAAATAAAACTCTGGTTTCTGAAAAGACTAATTGAAGCCGTGCTTGCGGCAGGGGCATCTCGGTGAGTGGAGAGAGAGAAACCCCCTCCCAGCCCATCTGTGCCCAATTTACTCCGATCTGGCCTCTCTGAGGCTTTTTTCTTTCTCTCTCTCTTTAATAATTTGTTTTATAATTCCTGGAATCAAACCCATCTCAGACACACTGTTTTATTTTACTGTATTATTGGATTATACTTCCTATAAATCACTGGATGTTATTCATAGGCCACCACCAGAATAACTTCCCCTCTCCCCACCCCCCAACGGCCCCGCATTCCAAACAAGCGCGCACCAAAGTGGGGGTGCAGCAGCACGGGGCACCCTAGAGACACTTCCCGGAAATCCCAGCAAATTTGCCTGGCTGCGGGTGTGAAGCATCAGGCTGCAGCACCTGGATGCCTTCTGGCACTCTTGGGCCGGTCGAGTTGTGCCGTGTGGAGGTTGTTAGGAGGTCGGGCTTAGGTGGAAGTGGAGAGGGGAGGGGGCTGCCATATGTGCATCCTCAGCACATGTAGGGAATGAAGTTGCATTCCCCTGGGGCCGAGCAGAGTCAGGGCACAGAGGCACAGGGAGGGTCTGGCCAAGTGTGCGGCTTTAGCTGAGAATTGGGAAAGTGCCTTGTGTTTCAACCAGAGGAAAGTGATGGTTTGGGCAGGGTGACCAGTGTATAGGGTGCCTGCTCTGCCAAGGCCAGTGGATGAAAACATACTGATTGTGCTCATGTGGGAAGTGAGACAGGCTCTGGAGGGCAGCCTGGAAGGGGCAGGCTGGGCTTTGCTATGCAGCCCTCTGGGTTTGTCTTCTCAAGCGGAACATGGTCAGGTCCTCTGTGCAAGGTAGCATTGGCTGGGAGACCATGAAGGCTCATGCAGAAAGGGAGGTTTCACATCCCACTCCCTGCAGCATATTTAGAGCAATGCCTGTCCCCTTTGCACTGCCACACTGATGTCCTCAGTGCAGTGTCAAGTAGGTCAATCAACAACCTACAACCAACAGGCCAACAGGTTGGAGATACTCTGACTGGCTCAGAGAGCTGCTCACTACAGCCTTTGCAAGGGTTTGCTAATGCACATGGCCCTGCTTGCTCCTTGAACACCTACACCAGCTTGAGGTGCTGATCTTGCCCAAGTCTTGATAGACATAAGGAAGGATTTGCAATGTCTAAGCAGGTACAGGACTTACCCTTTTCTGTGTAGGCTCAGCACCCAGCTTGGCTGGAGAGGACCTCAAGGACCCTCTGTAATGAGGCTGTGCTGTGGTAACCAGTTCCACTGCCATCCCACTGCTGCTCACAGCACTGTGCTGGACAGAGCAGGTTTTGCTTTGCTGACTGCAGCTGCTCAAGCTGCTTGAGAGCTACAGCGTGAACCCTTAAAATATCCTCAGAGATGGTGCAGAGGCTGGTGGTGTCTGCCCTCAGCAGAACCTCAGCTCTGACCATTGCCACGGTCTTGTTTCTGCTGCTTGGACCCAGCTTTGCTCAAAGAGGTAACTGCAGCATCAGAAAAGGCTCAGAGGAAACATCTACTGATCACCTGTGGCAGCCTCATCTCCGTGTCTTCTCATGAAGCTCTAACCACATCTTGTATGTTGGAGCCTGACAAAAGGTGTTGGGAGTCAAATGCAAGAGAGTCCAGTGTATCTGCCTGAGTTTAAAAATAAAGCAGTGCTGTGGGTAGCTGCCTTGGTTTGGTAGAGTTTTAAAATTAGGCACAAAAGAAAGCTTAATAAACCTCAGGCTGTCGATAGCAGCAGCAACTTGATCTTTCCAGGTATGGGAAGCAGAACTGGGTTCTCTTCTCTTAATTCCTGTCTTTGTATGGTAAATATGCCCTTCAGCAGAGTCCAGCTGGCACCTATGAGCAGGCAGTGCTGTGGGCCACGGCAGCTCTGGGCACAATGAGGAGGTCAATGAATATGTCATATTGCAGGGCTGTGTCGCAGGGATGCTGAACATCTGCAGCCCTGTGCTCTGTTGAGAGCAGAGCCTGAGGTCCCTCCAGCTGCCTGGGGGACTTAGTTTGTAGTGCAAACACAGCCCACTTGATGCAGGGAGACTGGAGTTGAGCAGTTTGGTAACTGGCTTTCTCTGAGTGCTGAGGCTTTGGTCCTCATACAGCAAGTGTGGACCGAGATGTCTGGACTGAGATCTCCAGCTGCACTTGGCAGTCACTGTGTGACTTTCCCTGTGAGACTGGGCAGTGCTGTCTTTAGCGAGGTGGTGTTAAGACATAGCACTTCCCAAGGCCTTAAGTTTGGAGGAACTGGATGTTTAATTCATCCTTCCTCTCCCTTCACATTGCTGCTTATATTTGCTTTGTGTTTGAATTTTAATCAGGAGAGGAAACCCAGAGGAGGGTTGGCGGGTCCTGGTATCCATCCTTCTTCTGTGCTGCTTGCCTTGCACAGTCTCTAGAGCGTGCAGGTTCTGAGATGTCACTGCCCAGGCAAAGGGCTTTTACACTTAACCTCTTGTGGTGTCTGCTACCAGTTGTGTCCAGACAAAGCCCAGACCTTGGATGGGTGAGCAGGAGGAAGGGTTGAGGTTGTGTGGGGAGCGATACCTGCATTGGTCATCTCAGGAGCCACACAACTTCCTGTGCTGAGCCTCCTGAAGGACATGTACGTGTCTGGAGGTGGCAGCTGACCCTCCAGGGTTTCTCCTCTGAGCCATTGGGAATGTTGGAGGTTGGCACAGTCGCTGGGAACTGTCAACGCCTTTCCCTTCAGGGAAGGAAGCTGTCTCAGACTTGAGACACATCAGCAAAGTTCAGGTAAAATAATTCTGGCCAGACGTGTCTTCAGAGTCTTGCTTTTGGGCTCTTGAGGCTGGTGGCAGCAATGTTTAGACCAAAGTCTTCCTTTGCTTATTCCCCTCTGTTTCCTGTTTAAAAGGCAGATTGTCACATATTTGGGGATTTATTTACCGTAATTGGAGTTATTTTCCTGGCTGCTGGCTTCTGCCCTCTGATGCAAGACTCCTCAGCGAAACGTGTGTCCAGAAAGCCATGTGACTTTTTTTCCCCTTGCCACAAGTGCCAGCAGGAGATGTAATAATCAACACGCTGCAGGGAATTTCCACTGGCAGTTCAGGTTTCTGAAATCTAGACGTTGGCTTTGGAGACAAAAGATTGAGCAGGGCTTTGTGGCAGGGAAGGGAAAGGTTTCCAGCAAAACTGAGTGTTGCTGGTGTGTCAGACTCTCCAGTCCTGCTCTCCAGCCCAAGTGCAGCAAAGTCCCCATGGAATTGTGTGGGATGAGTTCACTGGGGGCTTCTGCCCAGTCTGCCTGTCACACAAGCACATCCTTACATCTGCCCTTGAAGCTGTTCCACCAAATGCAGGGTGATACCGAGATCTCATTTCAGGGCAACAAATAGAGGGGAAATGATTTGTAATCACAAAGCTTGAGTCTGCTTTAGAGCCAAGCTTCAGCAGCCCGAGCAGCAAGTCAGGACAGAGCCAGTGACAGACAAGGTCAGGTTGAAGGGGCTTTGCTGTGGTGCCACCAAGGCATGGCCAGCTCTGTGAATGCAGAATCCAACCTGCTATTTTGAGAAGCAGCAGCATTGCTGTGTAAAATGAAAGGCAGGAAATGGAGCACTGGCACTCTGTGTCCGTTTGTCCTGCTGTAAAATGAGAAAGGAGGTGCCTGAGGCAGCTGTCCTGGGGCTCTGCATCACCTCTGCTTTGGTGGTGGAGGAAGGGGGGTGCCAGGGAGTCAGAGTGGGGTACACCAGGTGCAGCGGCTTTGGTGAAGCTTTAGATGTTTGCAGCATGACAGGAAATCCTCCTGCTTTTGAAGAGATGTTTCTGATTCTTTAATGTGCCTTGCACCTTTGATTTCCTCACGTTCTAAGCAGCACCAAGTCAATTACTGTATTTCAGTTTAATTCTCTGAGAGAACACTGTATAATTAGGCTAATTATGGTGCTTTGTGAAGTTGTAAAAATCCTGATTGAGCTTGCGGGGCTGTTTTATAACCTGCCAGGTGTAGGCAGGGAGGGCTGCCCGCTCCGTGCCCTGTGCAGGTTTGGGTGTAGCCTGCCAGCTCGGTGAGGGAGCTTCTTCCCTGGGGGCTGCCCCGTGGGCTTATCCACTGCCAGCTCCATCCTGCCTCCATCTTTTCTCAGGCTTCAGCCCCTCGGTGAATTGGGTGCCCAGTGCTGAGCAGGCTTCAGCTGGGAGTGAGCACCCTTGGGGGTTTGTTGGGATCCCTTCCTGCCTCAATGTTGAGATCAGCAATGGCAGCATAGCTAAGGCTGTATTTCTACTTTCAAGTGCATCTGCAGCAAGGAGGTGACCCCACACAGGTTTGCGTGTGGAAATCTTTTATTTTCTCCGATTAGGGTCTGCCTGAGGCTGCGTGTGCCTGTACAGCAGGTTCTTGGCAGCACAGCTCTGACTCTGCCTATGCTAAGTGACAGTAAGGAGGAAGGTGAGGACTTGCTTGGTGTGACCTTCAGGAGTCACCCTGGCTGTGTGATGGTCAGTCCAGCTTCCCGGACCGGGACAGTTTAACCCTGGCTGGGTGACAGCCCTGAAGGTACATGGCCCTTCTCTAATGGAAGGGTCGTTTTTAATGCTGGTTGATGTGGCTCTTGATGGCCGTGGTTAACTGGCCGTAGGGGTAACTCAAAGTGACACGCAGAGGGCGCAGTAATTTGTCTGTCCCTGAGGCTCTCAGATCCCCCAGCCTGCGGGGCGGGAAGAGAGGCAGACCAGGAGCATGTCGCTGTGCTATGGGAAGGAGATGCCCTGTAGGACTGGGTTTGGCTGTGGAGTTTCTCCATTCCCCCTTCTCCCCTCCCTCCCGGGAGCGTGTGGTCCCCTGACCCTGCCTCGGTGAACTCCCGGTGCTTCTCCGCCGGCCCCAGGAGCGGAGCAGGGGCGTCTTGCGTAAGCAGCGCTTGCTCTCCGGGTAATGGCACAGGGATGGAGAAGGAGGCGCCGGCTGCCAAAGGCGGGTTGGGAACAGCATAAACCCTTCAGCGCGGGGCCCGAGGAGCCAAGGGCTGACAACCCTCCTGCCTGGTGCTGGGAGCAGGGCTCGTCCCGCCCGGGGGGCCCCAACCGAGTGCGGGGCCGTGGCGGGGAGCGGCGAAACGCGGCCACATGGGCTCATGTGGCTTTAAAACCAGGCGCAGCGGAAGTGATGCTCCAGGGCCCATCTGCACGGGGAGCGGGAGACGCGCCCCAGCTGGTGCGAGGCCCTGGCAGCCCCGGGAGCTGCCGTCTGTTGGGGTTTACTGCTGTCTACGTTGAAACACGGCTTGGGAAGGATGGGAAGGGAGAGGGGGGGGTCGGTGGCACGGTGCCAGTCCCGGTTCGCCTGGCCTTCTCGTTCCTCTCTCCTCCTCCTCCCTGCTCCCTCCAATGCTTTAAAGTCACATTTCCAGGCCAGACATAGAATTAATCTCTGGGCACTTCACATTGCTGGCAGCGCAAAGCAGGATGTGGGATCTTTTTTTCTCTCTCTCTGCGTCTTGGCTGACTTTTTTACCTCTCGAAGAATTTGGAAGGGCCGTGAGATTCCCCCCGCCCCCCCTCGCCTCAGTGCCGTGCAGTTTTTCAGCACGCTGATCACCCTGCTGTGGCTTCACCCTAATAGATTTCATATGCTGACACAGTTGACATCAGTACCAAACTATTTTACATGTGATCTGGTGTATTTCCTGAGGAAATCTGCAAGATATTTATTAAGAACTAATAAAATAAACCTCTCCATGAGCTTTTAGGTAGTTTTCAATTTTTCATGTCTCTCTCGTTTCCTCTTATCAATGAGTTTCTATTTTCTCCCTCCTCTCTGACCATTGCAAAAGGAAACAAAAATAAATGTTTTAAACCGTTCCTGAATGGACACTGGGAATATTTCTGTAGTGATGTATTAGCAAAGTCGTATTTTTAGGGCTGTATTGTCAAGACTAAAAATATCCCGCTGCAGTGCATCCTTTTTATAGGGCTTTGTGTGTGTATGTGTGTGTGTGTGTGTGTGTGTGTGTGTGTGTGTGTGTGCTGAACGTTGTACAAGTTTGCACCAATGTGTAAAGGTTTTTGTACTACTGTGGCGTTGCCTCCCCATCGCAGCTGGACTCCATTAGGCCTTGGAAATTAGTGTAATCCTGGTTAAGAAAGGAAAGAAAAAAATTAATCAATCTTGCAGAGCCGCATTTCCCCAGCTGAGCCGGGATACCTGCGTGGCAGCCCTGCTCCGAAGGGCTCCAGCAGCCCAGGCTCGTGTGGGCTGGTGGGATCCTGCCACGGAGGGTGTTCCCTGCTGGAGAGGAGCAGCTCCGCTCTGCCTGCTCCAACAGCAAGATTAAGGGCGAGCTGGGCTGTGGGCTGCAGTCACCCAGATTCCTGCTCATTTTTCATGCCCGGGAAGCCCTTTGGGGCCGCGCTGTTCTGGCAGGCAGGAGCGTATGTGTGTGTGTAGCTGGGAGCAGGCTGGATGCTTCGCGTTTTCAGAGGAATTTTCTACCTTTCCGCTATTTGTGCCTTAACCGTGTGTGGAGCCAAAGGTGGGAGCTGGGCCGAGAAGCCGCCTCCCCTCTGCCCCCCGCAGCCAGCGTGGGGGGACCCCTCTCCGAGCTGCTCCCCGGGGCCGCGATGGGAGGCGACTCTGCCTCTCCGTCACGTGTGTGATTGATGCAGCCGTTTCCAAATATAATTTTCTCGCCGGCTCGCGTCCGCAGATCCCCGGCGTAGCGCCGCGGCCGTCACTCCTGTCCCCAGGAACAGCCTTGCGTCACAGGTAGTGGGTGCTGCGACTGACGGGGGCAGGGCACACGCAGCGTTTTCACGGACCGCGGTGTCTCACGCTCCAGCCAGGAGCGAGCGCTCCCCCTCCGCCCGCCCCTCCGGCTCGTCTCTGAGTCACTCGCCGTTTACTCGCGGGTGCCTCGCTGTAGCTTTTACTGTCTGCTGCCGTCTGGAGAGCCACAGCCTCTCGGCTTCCTGTAGAGCAGTTCAGCGAAAGCAGTAATTAGGGCCCGTAAAAGTTTATTTTATTAGCGAGAAGTGTTGGTGGGTAATTGGCCATAATTTGAACCCAGCCAGATTGGAGATTAATAAAATAAAAATTATATATATATTAAAAAAAAAAATCACAGAGATCTTTTTTCCAGAAACACCAGGGCTGTTAGTTGCAAACCCTTCCCGAGGCGGGTGGGACAGGATGGGATGGAGGCTGTAGAGAGGGCGGCCGGCAGCGAGCGCCTGTGCTGTACCCGTCCTTGAGGGTGTTTGACACTGGCATGGGAAGAAAGGAAACCTTGTTTTCCAAGAACTCTGCTCTTTCTCAGCTTGATAAGCATTTAAAATAAAAGCTGCACAATTGGAATTGGCAGAGCATCCTCATTCTTTTGTCTGTCTGTTTATTTTTTTCCCCTCATCCCTCGACATGTGTGCTACAGCCCAGGGTTACTACACCCCACGGAACCACAGGCCTGGAGCTCTGCAGGCGCACGCCGAGCTCTGCCCACCCCCAGCCTGGCTCTTTGAAGCCTGGCAGAGCAACAGAGATCCGGCCCCAGCCCTGGCAGCCTTTTGATGGCCAGGGCATTGAAGTCTTTGACAAAATCAGTGTTTTGAACCCCTTTTGGTTCCCCCTTTGCCGGGCAGCGAACCCAGGGCTGTGCCTGGAGCTGGAGTGGTGGTTTTGGAAGCGG
>WEIV01021662.1:9323-81143 GCA_013390005.1 Calyptomena viridis | reverse complement strand
CCGCGGTGTCTCACGCTCCAGCCAGGAGCGAGCGCTCCCCCTCCGCCCGCCCCTCCGGCTCGTCTCTGAGTCACTCGCCGTTTACTCGCGGGTGCCTCGCTGTAGCTTTTACTGTCTGCTGCCGTCTGGAGAGCCACAGCCTCTCGGCTTCCTGTAGAGCAGTTCAGCGAAAGCAGTAATTAGGGCCCGTAAAAGTTTATTTTATTAGCGAGAAGTGTTGGTGGGTAATTGGCCATAATTTGAACCCAGCCAGATTGGAGATTAATAAAATAAAAATTATATATATATTAAAAAAAAAAATCACAGAGATCTTTTTTCCAGAAACACCAGGGCTGTTAGTTGCAAACCCTTCCCGAGGCGGGTGGGACAGGATGGGATGGAGGCTGTAGAGAGGGCGGCCGGCAGCGAGCGCCTGTGCTGTACCCGTCCTTGAGGGTGTTTGACACTGGCATGGGAAGAAAGGAAACCTTGTTTTCCAAGAACTCTGCTCTTTCTCAGCTTGATAAGCATTTAAAATAAAAGCTGCACAATTGGAATTGGCAGAGCATCCTCATTCTTTTGTCTGTCTGTTTATTTTTTTCCCCTCATCCCTCGACATGTGTGCTACAGCCCAGGGTTACTACACCCCACGGAACCACAGGCCTGGAGCTCTGCAGGCGCACGCCGAGCTCTGCCCACCCCCAGCCTGGCTCTTTGAAGCCTGGCAGAGCAACAGAGATCCGGCCCCAGCCCTGGCAGCCTTCTGATGGCCAGGGCATTGAAGTCTTTGACAAAATCAGTGTTTTGAACCCCTTTTGGTTCCCCCTTTGCCGGGCAGCGAACCCAGGGCTGTGCCTGGAGCTGGAGTGGTGGTTTTGGAAGCGGCCGGGACAGCACTATATGGACCCAATTGCTCTGGTATTTATAGACTTGGTTAGAGTAGCTTGAGTGTGGCCAACGCGGAGCGGGAGCGGTCTGAGAGCCGACACTCATCGCGATAGAGGGTGTCAGTGATTGGAGAATTCCCTGCTCCACTCTGGGAGGACGGAAGAGCCAAGCCCCTGCACACATGTCACGCGCGGTTACTGCTGATTGAATCACACCAGGGAGTTACTTCAGGTTACTATAGTCTTGAGTGTTGCTTTGGTGTAAGTTACTTGAGGCGTTACTTCAGGTTAGTAGTGCTTATTTTTTGCTTGGCAGCCTGGGCTGGGACCTGGTTGTAACCGTTTCCCAAAGAATATTTTTGGTTTGAAAACTGAAGGTCAGCAGTTCGCAAGGGCTGCACTTGCAGCCAACTCTGTGGTTCGCCTTGTGCCACCGGGCCAGCAGCACTTGAAATCCTGATCAATTGATCTGCAACAATATGAAACCACGAAGGGTGACTGCCAGTTAAAACTCCCCGTCTCGCCCCATTTTCCCCACCCAAAGTGTCTTTCTGCCCATATCCCCTTTCTTGCCGCCTGTCTCCCTCCCTCCCTTTCGGCTGTGTATTGGAGTTTTTGTCTATCTTTTTCCATCTCTCTGTCTCTTTTCATAACAGTTTTTAATAATGTTTTAGTTAGTTCCAGCCTTTTCCCTCAATGGATCCCATTGGAAAATGCATTTGAAAGGAAACAGTTATACACTTCCCTTCCTTTGAAACTCTGTTGGCACCTTTTCCAGTGCAGTAAACCATACAACATGGATTTTCAAAGTTTCCAAACACAGACATGCTGGCGTTAAATTTATGAAAAAATATTTTATTCGGCTGTATAGTAACTATGAGTCTCTGAGCTGCTGGTCACAGTGAAATCGAAGCTCGCTTTGGAACTGCAACAGGTTTTCAAATCTCTGCAGGAAACGCAGCGGAGCTGGCTGTATGGGAGCCCACAGCTCCCTCACATCCTCCTGGCAGGAGGCGCACAGCAGCAAATAAAAGGGGTGCTGGGGTACCCCAGGGTGAGCCCACCACCCTCCAGTGCAGCCTTTCCCTTGGTATGGCCATGCTGGGAATGCTGCAACAACGGTAGCTGCAGGGAACATCGCAGCCATGCCAATCCTAACTCAAATCACAGGGGAAAAGAGGAATTTGGCATAAAACCATGATTTCTTATGCTTGTTAATGAATGTGGAAGGTTAAGGCTCTTTAGTTCCTGAGTGCCGTGGTGGGGGTTCAATAGCCAGTGTGAGCACACGCGTGCCGCAGTCTGCACGGGAGTTTGGGACCTCAGGCTCCAGCTCTGTGTTAGTTGTTGGAGCACTGAGACTGTATTTACTAGTAGGGGGGCTCGGATGTTAAACTTCCTGGAATGGTTTCTCTGCGTGCTGTGGGTTTGTGCCTGTGGTCGCAGCCCTTCCCACAGGGAATTGCTCACTTGACACCTGAGAACCTCCCTTTGCATGGCACCGCTCAGAGCAGGATTTTTTCCAAATTTCCACAGAAGACCACAACCCCCATTCATTCACCACAAGAGTTCTGATGGATAAATCTGGCTCTGTCCTCTTGAGGAGTGTTGTGAGCGGTTGTTTCCAAACAGAGTGAGCCTCAAAGTGCTCACTGTGCTCAGCAGCACTTGAGGTGTAGTGTAAGGCAGATAAGGCCTCCTGTGATAGACAAGATGATGACACGGCAAAGAGACCCTGGGCTCAGTTTTCCTGTTGTCCTTTTGCTTGTAAAATTCCTTTCCCTTCACATGGGAGTTTTCCAGAGAAGTCACTGATTAAGTGTTATCATCATGCTCAGTGCCACATGGAGTGTAGGAAGAGCTAGAAGACTGAGGTCCAAATAATTGGATAGTGTAAACTCACTGCTTTGTGCTTAAAGCATCTTGGGTTTGGATGTCTTTTTTCATGGTACCTCTCAGAGGTGCCAATGGGGAACTGAACTTGAGGTAAATACCAGATTTTCTAGTTACCTGACTGCCCACCTTGAGATGCAGGAGATGGAGGTCTCCTAAAAACATAATCCTTCAGGAACTGCTTTTGATCCCACCAGTGTCTGCAAATTCCATCCCCTCTGTGCCACCATGGCCAGCCAACAAGTGAAGGACACACAAATACTGACGATATGAGCGGGGAGGGATTAAGGTGACTTCTGGATCCTCTTGGAAATTCAGGACCAAGGCAAAGATGGAATCAAGTTCTCCATCTTAATCCTCAAAGCGTGACTCTATCCCACAGCCCTCAGCCTCACTGAACAAGTGCACATTTCAGCACATCAGAAGGCCCTGCAGGAGGGTCTCTGCTGCCTGTTAATTTTCTGTGTGGACTGAAAATGGTACCTTGAGGGGGAGAAAAAGTGATGTGCCATTAGGAAGACTTTATGATGAGTAAGTGTGATGGAGCTGACTTGAAGCTGCATAGATGCCTCCAAGTCTGGTGTTCTGAGCATTTTTTTGTATGTGTAATTTCCACGGTTTTCAGAAAAGTGAGCTCCCCCGTGGAACCAGACTGACCTCATCTGGGATCCTCAGCTGGCACGTAAATCTGGTTGCACCACACAAGCTTCTGCCACAGCAGGAATGCTGGATGTGTGGGGCTGTTGCCCTCTGGGGAGAGCAGCCACTGATGGTGCCAGCAGAGCAGTGAGGGAGCTGGAGAAGGGGCTGCTATGCTGTCACCTCCCTTGTGCTACTTCAGCTCCCTTTTCCACCTGCCTTTCCCTCTCCAGTGTCTCACCTGGCTTGATTCTTTCTTCCCTTGTCTGTTCAAGCAGATGAACCAGCTGCTACTTGGGTTGGAGTGGCACATGAGAGCTGTCTGATAATGAGCACCCAGATTTCCATAGGCCCCTGCCTTGGCAAAGCAGGATGGAGGTGGCAGAAGGCACACTCAGGCCCTGCCGCCATCCCCTGCCAAACTTCTGGTTCTTGCTTCCAAGTGTGAAGGTGCTAGGGATTTTGCTGAAATGGTCAAAGAATTTTTAACTTCAGAAGAACAATATATTTTCCCTAACCTCATTCTGGCAAATGGCTGAACCTTTGTAGTTGAAATTTTCCCAATAAATTTAGCTCGAAGAAAGCTTTTGGCATGAAAGATTGCAGCCTAAATGGTTAAAGTTTGGCAAAGTTCTCAGGAACTGAAACCAGGGTCTTATAATGGAAAGAGTTAGGTAAGCATCACTGTAGGCAGAGTGGCTGGGCTGTGCCCCTTTTGGCAGGGTGTCCTGGTGCTACGGGGCTTAGGGTGCCACTGCCATCGGCCAGGGAGCATGGAGGGACCAAGCAGGCTCTGGAGCAGGAGGTGAGGCAGCAGTTCAGGCCTGTAAGCATCTGATGAAGACCCTGGGATTTTCTGTCTCCCAAGACCTGGGAGGGGGGCATAGATTTTGCTTTATGTCTTGGCATTTACTTTGCAAACTGACACACCAGTCCCTCAGGAAGCCGTACAAAGAAGAGCAGCAAAGGAGTGAATGTGTTGAAACGGAAGCTCCACACTTTGCTGTTCCTGTCCCATCAAAGGCTCCTTTCTCCAAATGTTCCTTGTCGCAGGCACTTGCTTTCACTAACTTTAACTCCAGGCTTGAAATGTTCACTGAGGCTCAGCCCTGAGGAGGCAAGTTCCAGGCTGTCTGCTCACATTTGCTGCCAAGGACATGCCCACCCCCAGCACGGACTAGGGGATGCAAAATGCTGCCTGTTATTTGCTCCGTTTGTCCTGATAAAACTTCACTCAGGGCTGAAGGAAATCTCGTGTAAAGCCTTGTTCACACCTTGTCCCCATTGTAAGCTTTCACTAACTTAGTTATGGCTGGACACATGCAGCTCCTGTTGGTAGCTTTTACCATGTTGCTGTGTTGTTGGGCTCCCTGGCAGCTGAGGAGCTCCTTGCCAGCCCTTTTGGGGTGAGGTTCAGGGCTCTGTCTTTGCAGCTGGCATCTTCAAGAAGAGATGACAGATCAGTGCAGACAGAGGATAGGCCATCAGGGGGTTTCTTTTATCATTCTGCATCATTGCAGTGCCCCTAAACTCTTTTTTCATTTCTATCATCCATGATTTTTCTTCTTTCATGTGGTGTTCTCTGTTTCATCTGATTGCTCTGCTCGCCTGTGGGCCCTTTTGCCCTTGCAGCCACTTCAATCCCATCCTGCTTGTGCATCTTATAGCAAATATTCCCTCTGCAGGAAGAGACAGCTGGTGCCAGGCTGGTCTGGAGCTATAGATATGCTGATGAGCTGGTGTGCCAGCTTGAAGGGACATGCTTCCTTTTGAGGCAGCCAGGAGTTACGTACATTTGGATTTGCCAGCCTTTTAGCTGCCAGACAGGTCAAATTCATGTTGCTGTCATTTGTTGGCAGCAGAATCTGTGGCTCTGGGGATTGTGTGGAGCCTCGAGGCGAGTGAAGACTTTGCTGTGCCTGTGTCATAAGTACCAGTGTCAGCTCATGTGCTCAGAGTGGCTCCGGTGAAGCCAGTGCCAAGAAATGACAGTTTCTCTGGCAATTCTGCAGACTTTGCTACTGTGGGTGAGACTGAAGGTGCCTTTGCCTCAGCTGTGGTGGTCTGTGACTGGTGTGCAAATGTGCTAGTGAAAACTGGGATGTATGTGCCTCCATGGACAGGAGGAGTGTTTCTGACACTGCATGAGCTGTTTCACATCCAAAACTGACTCCCGCAGCCTTGCTGGGGTCAGGGGTGCAGAGCAGGATCCTGGCCTTGCCAGCTGGGTCAAGCACCCCAAGCGAGGAGGGAGAGCTTCAAAGTGCTGCTCAGTGCAAGTGGAAATGGCTTCAATCTGTGTTTTGACTGATGGGTCTTTTCAGGAAATTTCTGAGAATAACATTTCTAAAAATGGCTGCTTCTTTCCACTGATATTTCCTGGAAAAGGCTGCAGTTAATTTTAAACCACTATCCTTTTCCCCTTTCAAGTGGAAATGGCTTTGTGATTGTCCTCAAGGCTAATGTAATTCTTTCTGCCCTAGCCCGGGTGGTGTGGTGGGGAGGTACAGTCTGCCACTACCATTGCCTCCTCTTGCAGGTCCTGTTGGTCTTCCAGAGCCGCAGAAACTGGGGTGTTGGGGGCACTCTGTGCACAGGTGTGCTTTCCCCGTGGAAAATAATAACCATCTCTCCCCAAGTCACTTCACAATGATGTTCTTTGTCATTGACTCCTGGCCAGCCCCGAGTACACAAGAAAGCTGTCCCTAAAGTCATTCCCTAAAGCTTTGTTCATCAGGGTCAGGAAGGATATGCTGAGCTGGTTATCACACCCCAGGTGCAACGATCCGGTCCTGCCTGGGCTTTGGGACAATCAGAGTTGGAGACGAGCTCCCGGATCAGCCGGAGGGAGCTGGCAGCACAGAGCTGTCCTGGGCAGGCAGCCCCTTCGTGTCGGGCAGAGCATGGCTTCCCCTGTGGCTCTTGGGCAGGCTGGCTGCTTCGGGTGGGAATATGTCATTAATTTTTATACCTTCCCCTGTAAACCATCGACCCTTTTTATGATGTCATGAGGGATTCCTTAATTTTGCAGCTGCTTCCTGGTTACGTCAGAGAAGAGCCTCCCGTCCTAGAGCCCAGCACTGCAGTCCAGGACGGCTGGAAACAAATGAAGTGTTGAATATCTAATGGCTTCCACAGGGAGAGCTGCTCCATCCTCCCCAGGCCCCCGGCATTCCTCACCTCCTAGGCCTCCCTCCTTCCCTCCCTTGGACAAGTCAGGGTTTCAGCATGGAGCAGAGGGAGCCACAGGCTCCTGGGCAGCCCCAGCTGCTCTGGGAACACGTGCAGCAAGTTCCCCGGTGCTGCTGCATGTCTGGGCCCTGTGACCAAGACTCTCTTGGGGCCTTCCTGCCTCTCCACGGTATGGGGAGGTGGATTGGGGCCATTCAGGTTATTACTGCAATCCAAAGGTCGCTCTGGGAGGGGTTCAGCCTTGTGTGCTGCAGGTGGTGATGCTCAGCTCAGCTGCAGCGCTGGGAGGGCTGAGGCTGCCATCGTGTCTGCTGTCTTCAAATTCAGGGTTGGGGAGCATCCTTCCAGGATAGCTGCCCATCATTCCCAGGCTCTTTGCAGGGTATTAACCAGGGCTAAGCAAGTGCCTCCAGGTTCCCAGGCTCTTTCAGGGGCAGATGAGTGTGTGTGTGACTCGCCAGTTCCCAGTGAGATCTGGGAGTGCCAGTGACTCACAGGTCCCCTGCACTGGGGAAATGCCCCACAGCTGTGAGCATCCCCCTCCCTTTGCTGCTTTATATTCCCCTCAGTTGTGTGCGGTCTCCACCAGTGGGACCAGCTGCCTGGGCCAGCAGCACAGCTCTCCTTACCCGCTTCCTGCAGACAGCCCCATCCCGGTGGGCTGCCCTGTGTCCCTGCCAACGCTGCGTCTGGCGGAGAGTGACTCACGGGGAAAACACTGTGTCTGAGCAGTAAGAGAGCAAGCGAATTGCCTTCGGGTGGTGTCAGCTCAGAGCTGACCAGCCTCTGCCTTAGTCCCTGCAGGGCAGCAGCTGGCTGGTGAATCAGCTGTCTGTGCCTCCAAGCTGCTGACACATCAGCTGGGTGCCTTAGGCACCGCTCGCCCCCAGCCCTGTGTTCACAGAGTTCCTGCAGCTCCTGCAGCCCCTGGACAGCCTGTTATGTCATCCTTGGGACTGTGTCCATAGACCCGTTCATTCTTTTGACTGCCTTCCCATACGGTCACTGGGGAAGTTGAGTTCAGCTGTTGCTCCCTGGGAGCAAAGAACATCCCTGCTGCTCTGCCTGTGCTGGGATCCCCTGCAGCCAGCACTGCTCTGGGTTTCCCAGCCTGGAGCCACGGCTCAGGTGAGAACAGAGAGGCCAGCATGGAAATTATCTCGCTGGAGCCGTCCTGACCCTTGGCTAGAGCAGTCCGGTTGCTTGAGTCAAAGGAATTTGGTTTCCTTTTAGACTCTAACGCTTGTTGGCTGGTGTTGTTTTAACTGCAGAAAGTTCAGCATTCCTTGTGTTGTGCTAGCTGGGATGGATGGAGGAGCATGTCCACTTGCTTGTGAGCCCAGGGATTGCTGTGGCTCCCTTCCACCGGTGCCAAGGGTGCGGTTGGAGTGGAACAGCTGGGAGCCCTCACTCCCAGCCCACTGCCCCATCCTTGCAAGCACCTCCCTGCCCGAGGCTACGTGTCCTGATCTCTCTCTGCCCTGATTGTCCCTTGCAGGATTTCCTTCAGTCATGGCACTCAAGTGGCCACAAGAAGCTTCCTCCAGCAAATCCCTCTCCTCAGAGGCAGCTGTCCCTTGCATCGCCTTTTCCCATTCCCATTTCCTGTAGCTGGTTGGTTGCCCTAATAAAGGTTTGGCATTGCTGTTTTGCACACCCTAGTGGGAGAGGGGATGTGTTTATCACTTTTCCTGGAGATTATCTGTTTAAGCACTCTCTGACAGTTACAATAACAAGGGCAGCGTGTTGTGTTTCCCAGCAAAAGGACACTCGCTGGTGAAAGATGTATAGCACTAATTAGAAATACATAACATCCGGCCACATGGCAGCCTTCTCCCGGCCGCTCCATTTCCTGAGCTCAGACGACTTTGACGACAGTTGGTTTATGTTTTCCATGAATATACCGTTCTCAGAGAAACACAAATTTCTCCCCGTTACAAAAGTCTCCTTTCTCTCTGTCTCTCTCCCCTCCTCTCCAAGCACCCTTTCCTCTGTGAAACAGGTAGATTTATGGCTGCAGAGATCCTGAGTTGGGTTCTGCTGCTGGCTGGGTGGGAGCAGAGCTCACAGCCCTGGTCTGGACACAGGTAGGTGCTTACAGAGGGCGCTGCAGTGGCTGATCCATCCCACTCTCCACAGTACCTGCAGGAAACAGCCACCTGGTAGGAAAATAGTGCTCTCCATGCAGCCCAGTACCCAGCTGGAGAAAAAACCCTCTTTCCTACGTATGAAGAAATACAAGGACTCTTCTGCAGCTCAGAGGGGTTTTGTGATCTTCAGAAAAACTGCCTGCCCCTTCTTCATAGTTGCTTTTGCTCTGTGCTCATCAGCTCCCATGTTTTCCATCTCTCCCTCTCTCTCTTGCTTTTGGGCTCTGCTTCAGAGCAGATAGCCTGGGCGCCAGTTGGAGGAGTCTGGGTCCAATCTCCAGCTCACAGCAAGCAACACTGACTAGTACGAGGACATTTTTTTGGAGGTCCCCACATGCTGGATGGGAGCAGGGCAGTTGCTCTGCTGTCTGTGACACAGGTTAGATGAAGGGAGGTAGGAAGATGGAGCATGCTCAGAGAGGTGAAATCTTAGAAGGTTTTAACTGCTGAAATGCATTCCTATTGAATATGGAAAAACTGCTGTCTTTCAGATGTTTATAGCTTGGCCAAGTGTGGACAGATTTCTAGTAGGACAGGAAAACTCTCTGCTAAAAAGGTTATTCTGCAGCAAAATCTCAGATCCCCGTTCCAGGATTTGCAGTTGCTAGATTAGCTCAAGGAAAAGGTTGTAAGTGGTTTTTTTCAAACAGAGGAAAGCCACTATCTTGTTTCCTAGCCCCATTCTCACAAGTGGACGAGCTGTTTTCGCTAAAGATTTCCGGAAGAATTTGGGCTAAGACAGGCACCCAGCATGGAAACTTCAGCTCCAATAGTTAAAGCCTGAGCCAACTGGAAAAAGGGTCTCACGAGTGGCTGGTGTCAGGCAGGTTTAGTAACATGGTGCTCACAACTGTCAGAGCTCATGTCCTGCTGCTGCTCCAGCCCCTGGAGCCCTGACCTCTACAGAAGCTTACAGGGGACTGCAGGGCTCTTGCTTTTTCTGGTGCATAAAGACAGATCTTCAAGGCAAATTCAGCCTGTGAAGCATGAGGTAATGTAAATTACTGTCATTTCAGGCTGCAAAGCATTTGATGACATTCCTGCTTTAAAACTGCCTGCTCCTTTCTAGCCCTGTGCAGCGTTGCATGTACCTGAGTTTTGCTGATGTAGTTGATGTGGGGCTACAAGTGCCCAAGAAACAGCTCCAGCTTAAGGAAGCTCCTGGAAGAAGGGATTTCAGACTGGCTCAGCTCCCTGTGACTTCAGCGTGGCTCCATGGGCTGTGTGTCGGTTCAGCATGCGACAAGGGTATGGATTTACCCTGAGTCAGTCTTGGCTGTGAGTCCTGAAGCCCTGACCTTAGGTTGTGGTTTAACAAGCATTACTGAGGTAGCGGTGCCAGCTTTGCTCACCCCCTCTCCACCCACGCAGCACCTTTGATGGCAGTGGCACAGCTGAAAGGTGACATTTCTAACCCCGCTGAGCTGCGTGATCGGGTTCACAGGGTGGCTGCGCAGGCGAGAGCTGAGAGGTGACGTGGTGACAGGAGCTGTTTATCCAGTGCTGGCATTAACAGGGACATTTGCCGAGTTGCAGGAGGAGAAGGTGGAGGGGGAACATGTTGTGGTTGTTGGTGCTGGATGATTTCCTGCGGAGAGGCACCGCTGTGGCTGCTGGTGGCACATTGGAGCCACAGCTCCAACCACCTCAGGGCTTGTGACCTCCTGGCAGCTTCTTTTGCATGTGATTTCTCTCCATAGTTTGCCTGACACCTTTGCACTGTGCCCCAGCTGGGTACCGTGGCTGGGTATGGATTGGGAGGGTTATTTGATTACAGCCTGTTTTAGGGTTTCAGGGGAGGAAGTGGAGTGGACTTGTGGCAGCTTTAGCTGATGGAGTGCCATCGATGCCACCTGAAGTCTCTGTCATCAAGTTTTTGGTGCCTGCAGGGATAGGATGCAGGGTTGCCTGTGGACCTGAAGCTGCCATTCTGCTTCTCCTGCACCCACTGTGGATCTAGGGAAACAGATCTGGAAATTACAGGGGTTTCCCTGACCTGGGCAGTCAGGATCTCTCTGCCTGCTCTTGTTGGTCTGTGGCAGCTGGTGTCCCCAGGTTTAAGTAGTGCTGTGCAACTTCAGGGACAGGAATGACCTAAGTGTCACTCCAACCTCCAAGAACATTTCTTTCCAAGAAGTTTGTGTCTTAACATGCATTACCAGCAGCACAGACCATTGCTCAGCTCAGAGATAATGATGCTCCAGAGCAGAGTTTTTGCTCCAACTTTTATTTCAGCATATCTTCTGCAAAGTGTTTTTCTCTTATTACCAAGATAAGCTCAGACTCTGCATGCTGTGAGTGAGAGATCTCACTGTGGGTGCAGAGAGTTGGTTTCCTTACTTCCCATCACTCGAAACATTCCACATGTTTCCATGTAAACACCCCAATTTCTCTGCCCTGTGATTGTATTCTCACTTTGTCTCCTGTGGCAGGGGTAGCCTGGGGTTTGCCACGCCACAGCCTCTGCATCACACAGTCGTGGCCACTGGCTCCCAGCTCAGGGAAAGCCAAAGCTCCCAGCCTCCCGAGGAAAGTGGTGAAAAGGCACAAAGAGAAAGTTTCTCCTGATTTATGGTGCTTTCCTCTTTTGTCCTACAATTAAGCTCTTAAGAGCCTTTGCTGGCAAGGGTGGAAGCTGGAGTGCTGGTGTTTGTTCAGGGGTCTTGAACAAGCACCCACCTGGATGCTTGGCCTTCCCTGCTGGAGGAGCCTTCTGGGAATGAGGCTGATGAGCTTGGCCGGGGAATGAACTTTCAGGACTGAGGGAGTTTAGTGTAATTTAATGACGAGTTGACAACACCCACAGTAGCTGAGCTGGAACTGTGGGGAAACAGCCCTTAAATGTGGGTGTCCTGTTCCATTTACCTGCACAGTGGGCAGCTTTGCAAGCAGTACCAAGGCTGAGCACGTTGCAGTACGTCAGAGCACCATGGCTTTATGAGCTGGTGGGCACATGGTTCACGTCTGTAGCAACGCAAGATGTTTGATGGAGCTCTGTTTGATGGTGCTCAGCTTGAGTGAGCCGGTTGCAGATGGCTGTACCTGCCACAGCTCATATGCAAGAAACTTTTTACTGTATTTTGGTTGTTAAATGTTGTGTGAGGAACTTGCAGTCTGCAACAAGTGGGAAGGGCTGAGTTCCTGGGACCAAGCCTGGCCACAGCCTCCACAGAGCATTGCTCCACCACTTCGAGTCGGTCTCTGAAATACAGGTGCTTGCCACCCTCACCATCACAAACACCTTCAAGCTTTGCCTGTTTTGGAGGGGGAGGATGTAGCTTTTGTACCAGCTCAGTTTGGGAGTCACCATGAGTCTGGTTTGAGTGCAGTGCCCGGAGTCTTGGGAGTGCTGCCTACTCAAAGTGTGGAGGTGCTTGCTGAAATGTCCAGAGATTTTCACCTCACCTTGCCAGACTCAGGTGTGGCAGCTCAACTTCTGTGGTCTTGTTGTGTGTCTATTTAAGACAAGAAGTGAAGACAGTCCAGCATCTCACCAGAGTGCAGGAGGAGGGAGCGTGGGGAAGATGACTGTAATTTCTTGGACTGGACTGTGGCCAGAGCACTGGGACTAGCACTCTTAATTGTGGGAAAGGCTTCATGAAAGAGATTTACTGTCCCAGAGTGGTCACATCTTTAGTTTTATGTTTCCTCCAAAAGCTGACAGCCCATACAGTATGGCACTTCCTACCATTGCTCTGCAGCACCAGCTCAGCCCTGGCTCTGGGAGCAGAGCAACCTCATTCAGCTACCTGGCACCTTTGGTGCCACCCTGGGTTACCCTCAGTGATCTCCACACTGGGTGCTGAACTCATTGACAACTGTAAGAGCTGGACAAATCGAGCAGATATTCCTCCCTTTTTTCTGTGTTTTCTTGGTGTGTTCTAGTCTTTTTCTGGTTGTTTTCAACCTCCCACCCCACTGTTCTGAAATAATTTGCACTTAAAACCCCACTGTTTGTTCTCTGCACTTCAGGTGTTTTGCTAGCCCCAGCTGAAACAGGGTCTCAGTACCTTGCTCTAATCCTCTTGCCCTTTGCTCAAAATCCCTTCTCTGCCACATCAGGGAAGTTCAGCTTCCAACACCTTGTCCGTGCTGACGTGCAGCTGGTGCTGATGTCTGCACTGGAGGTGCCTGGGAGCCGGGGGTCTGTGGGGGCTCTCCCTCCCCGTTCTGGCACTGGGGCTTCACTCACAGACACCCTATGTGTTTGTGTTCACTGCACAAATCCTCTGCCTGGCTTGGGGCAGTTGTTCTCAGAGTGAAAGCCTTGGTCCTGCAGCAGGTGAGGAGCATTCTGTGCAAAGCAAAGCAAACAGCAGGGGTGGGTAGGAACGCCCTAAGTGGTGGGTTCTTCCCATCCCACTGGTTATCCCCAGCCAGCCACTCTCCCACGTCGGGAGGATGTGAATGGGGCACAGACAGGATTGTGAGGACAGAGGCTGTCTGCAAGGCTTAAAACCCTTCTGGGAGCAGACGGCGGTGCCTGAGCGCATGGGCAGCCTGGCATTCCCCACGGCACTCTTGGCGTTGCTCAGCGTAACCCACGCCCAGCTCCAGGCAGTTCCCTCGAGCCAGCTCCCCGCTGCTCTTAGCAGCCTCAGAAGTGGTTTTTGGCTGGGTGTAGTTGTGCCGGGGGGATTTGCTCTCACTCCGAGCCGGCTCTGTTTGGAAGAGCTGTGGTCGTGTGGCATCTCCTTGAGTAACAGTTCCAATTAAGTTCTCTTGACAAGCTGTTGTGTGACTGCTGAACTAATGGGAGGAGCCCCCTCCTCAGCTGCTGAGGTTAAAACTCCAGCAGGGACAGAGATCAAACATGCAGCTAATTACCCTTTTAACACTTAAACATATCCCCCTCCTTCAGGGGAAGGCATCAGCTCCAAGCAGCAGCTTCTGTTCAGGGAGCCCTGAGTGCCAGCTTGATCTTGACTGGCTCAGTGAGATTTGGCACCACTGGTGTGGGCAGTATGGCTGCAGCCTCCAGGGTGGCTACTCATCACTTTTTTCCCCATACATGGAGCATTTGGGTCTGGGACAGGTGTGAACTAGGGAATCACTCACCTCTGCTCCATGTGGGATGCAGAAAGGGAGGCTGTGAAGATGCAAGATGAGGCATCTGATCCAAACCCTTCTGTCTCCTAGAGTGCATCTCTGAAGACTGTCGCTCTGTCATCCAGGAACAGGCCACAGCCCTGGGGCTCTCCATGTTTGCACTCCTGGTGAGGAGGTGCACCAACCTGCTGAGGGAATGTGTGCCAGGTAAGGGATTACCAGCAGGATGCATTCAGGGGCCCATGAGACAGGCTGGTGGGGTTCAGGCCCTCGTTCCCTGCTGTTTTGTACATCCCTTTTCCTCTGCTGGAGCCAATGGATGCTCTTCTAGTATTCCAAACTCTGCCCATGTTATGGCTGGATCACCTGCAGCAAAGCTCCTGATTGTGCAGGCAGAAATGTTTGAAAGAAAAGGCTGGACTCAGGGCATGCTTTCTGCCAGCTATTGGGAAACTTCCCAAAACTAGAACCTCAGAATCCTATTTTTATGACTGTTGCAGTGACACTCCACTGCTCTCAATAAAAGGGTCTTTGTGCTTGCTGTGTGTTGTGGCTGTTCTCCTGTGCATCCAAGGCTGGGATGTTGGGATCTGTGTCATACATTCCCCATCCCTGCCTGAGCCCAATTCCTGACTGTGGTGAGCTGGCTCAGCTCTCACATCTTGTATTTGCAGTTCAGCCACAAGAGATGGAGCAGGAGGATGAGGAGGACGACATCAAGGTCTCTGCCTTGCCCCAGGACCTGAAGGAGCTGCTCCCCAGTGTGAAGGTCTGGTCGGACTGGATGCTTGGCCACCCAGACACCTGGAATCCTCCTCCAACCTCTCTCGAGCTCCCCAAACAGTACGTGCATCCTCTGGTTTGTCTTCTGGTGTCTGTTCCCTGGGCTCCTCATGCCACCCTTCCCCCTTGCTCATGCTTACTGCTGGCTATGGCACTGTGACCTGAGCACTCATGCAAGGCTTGCTTCCCAGGGAATATTGTGCGGGGACTTGTCACCCTTGGTGACACAGTGACTTCTTCATTGATGTGTGGGTGGGGCTGGAGAGTCTCTGAGGGCACTGGTGAGTGCCCTTTGCCTCTCTTTTTTAGAAAATGGCTTGTGAGATGGGTTTTTACCTTCTGCTTAGGATGTGCATCTGGTTTTGTTGGGATACCCCTCTGTTAGGTGTTCCACTGGCCCAGCCAGCTGGACAGGCAGAGCCTTTCTCTCGACCAGAGGGAACTCCATTTCCAGGCTAAGTGTTTTGTTGCCTTTTTTTTGACTGAGTCAGGCCAACCTTGGTTGGGCTGGGCTGGCCTGGAGCAGCTTGCCTGTTCCTGGAGCTTCAAAAACCACCTCGTCTCTGCTTCAGAAAATGCTTGTCTCTACCCTGCAATGCACAAAAGGGTTAATTTTCTAAACTGGCTGATTTCAGCCCATTAGTCCATAATGCGGACTAGGCAATTTGCATATTTTTGGACAGAAAATCGAGTGAAGGGGCCAAGTATGGAGTATGTGAAACAGTGTCTGAGCATGCTCCGTAGCCGCTTTCCCGCAGGATTTTCCATCTGCCTCCGGTACTCCGGATCCAGAGCCTGAAATCACGTCTTATTGTTAATCCAAAGGAGCCAGAACCCAGGGTGATGGGAAGGCGCATTAAGAGTAATCCAGCAAAGTGGCTTAACCATTAATGGGTCCCCGCTCCGTGCGTCAGGTCCAGTCCTGCTCTCCTAGTTTATTGCCTCTTACTCCAGTTCTTTTTCATTTGGCTGAGGAAATGGAAATCTCACACAGGAAGTTCTGGGCCTCATTTTGTGGAGATGGAGTCTGTTTTCTGTTTGTCGGCTGCTCGGTGTGGGACCGCTGCCTGCTCATGTGAACTGCTGCCCATCTTTGGGCAGGAACTCAAACTGGGATCCGTCACGTGAGCCCGACTGCACCAATCCCCCCTTCCCCTCGCGCTGCCTGCGCAGGGAGCCGCTGAGCCCTTGGCCACGGGCAGCCTCGAGATGGAATTTCTGATTGGGTTCATGCAGCCAGGGCTCAGCGCCTTCCCAGGATGAGGTGCTCCCCCTCTTGCAGGGCACAAGGCTGTGTCCCCCTAGGGTGACGGAGCAGGTGTGGGCTCCTGCTCGCCCGTTAGGGAGGGAGAAGGTAGTGGTGGTGGCAGCCCACCCCATGGCATGGTGGCACATGGCTCTTTGGGGAGCAGTGGGTGTAGGCTGGGGGACTCTACTCCACAAGGTTGTGATGTGCCCAAGTGGAGGAACGAGGGTCTTCATCTTGCGGAACAGGCCCAGTTGCTTCCCCGTCTTTCCCTCTCCATGGAGAGTGGCTGAGCAGCCCATCTTGTCTTGTCATGCCTATACTCTGCCTGCCCTGTGTTGGCTCCCAGCTCCTCCACCCTGGTGCTCTTTGGCTCACCCAGAGAGTCTATCTTACCCATGATGAGGAGACTGGCTGCTCTTTCAGCCCAGACTTCTTGTGTGGAGTGGTGTTGGTGGTCCAGGACTCTTGGGACAGCAGTGGCTGAGGTTCCATGGAGATACAGGTAGTGATGAGTAGCAGGGAACCAGCTGCACTCTTGGGCATGACTTGGGACTTGAAATATTTTCCTTGTGGATAGGAAAGGAAAAGTTAGTGTGGGTTAATGTTTCAGCTCTCTATTGACACAAGCCTGCTGGCTGCCCTGGGGCTCTTCAGTAACCAGGTAGAGCCACCAAGTCCAGAGGTTTAGATAGGAGCAACTTCAAAGAAGTTTAGAAATAAAACATGGGTTAGAGCAGCAGGCGTGGTGGAGTAAGCCAAGGTTTATGGGCAGGGTGAGCTCAGGAGCTGGGGAGAGCACACAAGGAGCAAGCACAAAGAGGTGGAGTTGCAGAATAAGGGGCCTGTGCTGTGTCACTCATACTCTGTGCCTCCCGCCAATGGAATGTGCCACAAGGTCCCGCTACTGCCAATGGAGAAGCTGGTTGGACACACTTGCACCACTTTCATTGATGGCATAGGCACAGGAAAGAGACAATAAAAATACCCCCAAGCTCCTTGCAGGGATGCCATGAGTGTGCTAAAGCTTCTGGAAAAACCAGGCCTCATACCCACCTGGCAGCCCACTAGGAGCCCAGAGCTCGCATCAAAGTGCAGCTCATCCGGGGCCAGCACTGCTGCCAGAACGCCGGCCTGGGCTCGAGGCCAGCAGGGCAGCTTTTCAAGACTCCACCAGAGCCTTGGGCCCAGGCTGCCTGGGCTGTGTGTCCCAAGGCCTCCACTCACGCTGCGTTCGCCATGTTCACAATCGCTCGTTCTTCGTATGGGAGAGAGCTGGGGGACTTTGAGAACGTCTAAACTCAGCCCAGCTGTGGCAGTTGGTTTATTGCTTTCAGCTGGTACTTGAACCCGGGTCCTGGTCTTGGAGTCTTTCCCAGGTTTAATCCCCGGAGCTTTCTCTGCAGCTGTATGACACTGCGCTGACCCCGAATGAGGATAGGAAAATAGAAACGGTGCCAAGCCAGAGTCTCTTTTTCATTTGGAGTCTGGCTGTCTGCCCATGACCAGGGTTACATAATGGGAAACATAGCTGGGGCTCTGGAGAGCCCGCGTTTCACCACGCTGCCCAGACCTTCGCGTTCTGATGCTATATATCTTCCTAATTGTAGCTCGGATGCATTTATCACACTGCTGGATTTGAGTCCGTACAATAAAAAAAAAAAAAACAACCCCACACCAAATTCCTCAGCTCGCTGCTTTCCCCCTTGGACAGAGGCGGAGGGAAAGGTGTGAGGGGTGAGAGCTGCCGAAACCCAGCATATGGATGGGAGCCATGCAGCAGTGGGCTTTGTGGAGCAGGATGGGAGGCTCTGGAGGCGGTATCTTTGTGGTCCTTTTCTTGGTGAGATCTTGGGAATGAACCCTGGTTCCTGGCAGGCGTCCTCTCCCTACCTGAGGGCTCACCAGTCCCGAATTCAACTCGAGCGAGAACATCCATCGTTCCTCAAAACCACTCTCCTTGGTTTAAATGCACTCATTCAGCCTTTGGCCACACTGTGTGGTCCCCATGGCTCAGGGGATGCCCCAGAACAGATTGTTGTTGCAGAACAAATGTCCCAGGTGGTGGACTTTCTAAATCCCTCTCTATTTGTATTTGAGAGGTGAAGGGTGTCCTTCCTATTTTAGAAGAGGGACTCAGCAAGCTTTCCATGGCTCTTTCCTCACGTGTGTCCAGAACAGGAGCTAAACTTGACCTTGGATCCCTCTGCTTCAGAGCAGCAGTGTCCCCTGCCTCGGGAATTGTGTCTGGACCAGGTGTTGCCACATCTTCTAGCAGGAAGCAACAGTCATTTCTGTATTTTAAAATTAATTTCTATCTACACGTTTCATGGCAAACTTTGCATCAAGATCTGAGCAGATGGTTGTTTAAGGCAGTTGCAATAGCTGGAGAAGTGTCTTTCAGACCAACTGCCCCCAGGAGTAATTTGCAGAGGTTGGGGTGTAAAAGCAGGAATCCTGGGGAGAGGGGTGGTTTCCCTAAGGAAGTGATATTAGCAGCAGATGGGGTGTGAAGTGGATCTCCAAGGAGGCTGCTATCCAAGTGAATCCATCTCCTTTTGGGACATATGGCTGTAAAGAGCATGAAGAGGGCTGGGCATGGGAGAGCAAAGCTGCTCCTTGCTCTGCTTTGTTGCCACAATTAATCCATTGCTAAATGAAGCACAAGAACCAATGGGGAAGCCATTGGCTAGACAGACACACGGCTGCAGGGCTGACCCTGGCGAATCTGTGCTCCTTCCACACAGAGTGAAGGGCCTCTCAGTTTGTGGAGACTGTCTGCAAGCATTTAAAAATGGTTAATTTAAACCAAGTATTAAATTAAATCCAAAAGCTGTGAGCACATTCTAGAGCTTACCTTCCCAGAGAGATCTGCCAGATCGCTCTCATCACATCGCTCTTGCGGAGAAGTGTCACTGAGATGGCAGCTCCCACTGGGAGAGATGGACAGAGTCTTGGACAGGGGTGCCAAAACGTTGTTGGAGTCTGCTGGAAAGTAAATGGAAAATCCCTTTTGCAGATCCCAGCCTCAGTAATGCTGGCCACCAGAGTTTCCCTATCGAGACATCAAAGTGAGGATTCAGAGGTGTCTCAGTAGTGTAAACCTGGCTGAGAATGAAGGTAAAGTCGACCAAAGCAGAAGCCAAAAGTCTCTGTGGAGAACGGGGCTGTGGCAAGGGGGGCTGTGGTGAAGCAGAGGCTGGCTGGGAGGAGACTTCACCTCTCATGGGGAGGAAAGTGTCCCTTCAGCTCCAAAGGCAGGTTTCTGGGAGAGGAATGGGTTTATGGATGCCCAGCTGGCCAAAGGGACTATGTGCAGGGCAGAGTGGGAGAAATCATTGGTGCAGAGGTGTTGTGACCACCTCATCCTGCACTGTTTGAGCCCAGGACAAGGTTGGTGAACACCTTTTAGGAAGAGCTCCCATGGCCAACCCTTTTTGCTCCTTGCAGAGCAGCTGCTTTTAGTTCAGCTTCCCCTGGTCCAGGAGAGAGGAAACCCAAGAGGAAGATGCAGATCACCTCATCCGGTGGGCACCGGGAGCCAGCGGGTACACAGTGCGTGGCCTCAGGAGCTCAGAGCCCCAAGGCATTTGCCATCTGCACGGCAGCAAGCTCGGGACGGCTGGGAACACAATGCAGGGCTTCTTCTGCGCTGCGCTTTCCGGGTTTGTTCTGCAGCTGTGGAGTTTGGATGTTAGTGTTTAAACAAGCTGGTATTACACAGGAAATGGCCACCTCCACAGGCCCCCGCAGGCTTGTAACATGGGGTCATTGTGCTTGATATTAATCACCAGGCAGCCCGCGCCCCCGGTGAAGATGGTGGCTTGCGCCAGAGCGCCGCGCAGCATCGTGGCCGTGGGGACTGGGCAAGCATCATGCTCACCCTGGCACCCTCTGCTCTACCCATGCTTCAGTGCACACCTTTTGCCTTGTGGTGATGCCCATACGGACATCACCTTCATCAGGAGTCATCCCCAGCCTTGCCAGGGCCACACTTGGCCCTGGGGCCACGCTCCAGCTCTGAGCACTTGTGTGGCTCTCACCATCGCCTGGCCGGGCCGTGTCCCCTCGGCGTGCAGCTGGGCTGCGCTCACACTGACAGCTACATTAAACCTGGAATCCTGAGGCAATAAAAAAGAAATTAACTCTTATTTTTTTTTCCTGTCCTAGTGGAATAAGCAAATGTAAATGTGTCTGTGGGGAAGTGAATGAACCCCCGTTCTGAGGAAAGACCTCGCGCTAACCCCCTTCCCTCTTCCTCGGTTAAAAGCTCTGGGAGCCTCGTCCCTGTACCTGGGAGCTGCGTGCTTGGGCTCAGTGTCAGTAATTCGGGGCCTCCCTCTGCAGAGGGACAATTAAGCTGTGGCACTGTGTATGTACAGAGCTTCCAGGCACCTGGGCCTGCCTGGGCTCTGCAGAGAGGCTCTGGCAGTGCTGCGTCGTGGGGTGACATAAGCCAGAAATGCCTGGGGGTGGCCATGAGGTGATCCTGGGCAGAGGCAGTGGGGAGAAGGCGCCAGACAGGGCTCCTAAGCATTGTGAGACCTTCCAGGGTGAGTGCACATCCCATCAGGAGATCCATGGGGCCCTACGTGTCAGCAGGAGCTGTTTGCCCTTACTGGCTTTGTGGCAGGTAGCAGCTGGTGAATGATATTGGTGACGGTAGTGCTGGGAGATGCACTGCAGAGGAGGAGCTGCACCCAAGGGGATGTCAGAAAATGATCAGATCTGATCTCTGCAGTGCTGCCTCTGCCATCACAGGAGAAAACCAGAGCACAAATGCCAGCACCTTTTTCTTTGTTGGCTTTTTAAAGGCTCTGCAGGGTGCTGCATGTGAGAGGGGGCTGCCAGGATTGCATTGCGGTGAGATCTAGCTGCCCAGGGGGCCAGCACAATCAGAGGTTTGAAGCAAGCCCAGGGTAAGCCCAGGGTGGGAACCTGTCACATCCAGGTCAAATGGCAGATGTGGCAAAGCACTGTGAAGCTGCAGATGAAGGATGAAGTGACAGGGACTGCTCTTGCACTCAGGTGGTGAGGGGTGCCCTGCCTGGCAGCGCTGCTGGAGGGGAGAGGAGAAGGTACCCCTGGGCTGGGAGCCTGCAAGGGCATTAGCAGTGTCAGCTCAGTGACTGTTCACATGGATTTTTCTGACTTTGGATTCCAAGCCCTGTGGAGAGAGATGCTCCCTGTACTTTGTCTGTGCTCCTCCTTCACCCCTCCACCACCCCTGCCCTGCTGTGGATCCTAGTCCAGCCCAGCATCCTGCCACTGCCCTCTGCTTCCCTCCCACACTCACTGCTCATCTCCATCCCCTGCCTGCAGCTCTGTTTTTTGGGAATACAGGAGAGCTCTCTGCAATGTGTTTCTTTCCCTTCTCCCCGGCCCCATGCACCTTGCTGTCCCAGCCCCCTGGGAATGTCCTCTGTATCCGTGCCTGTCCCAAACACTGCAGTGTGCTCGTTCCCTGGCAGTTGCAGGCGCTCTTTCTGTTCATCTCCCTGCTGATGCCTCTGCACCTCCTTCATCCCAGCCAAACCCTCATGGCAGCCCAGCCATGGGGCCCCACCAGTGCTATGTGACTGGCCGCAGGCAGCCGAGCCCAGTTGCCAAGAGGGCACTGGGGGAGGCTGAGCCTCCCAAGCCCTGTGCATCTCCCATGGGCAGAGCTCGCCTTGGAGGTGGCCCAGAGCAGTCCTATCACATCCGGTGCTTGTCTCTGCAGCCTGGGCTGGAGGATAAACTATCAGGGCTGTGGGGCAGTGGATCATTCCTCTTATTATTTTCTTCTTTTGCAGATAGGGGTCGTGGAAAGTTCAGTTCCTTTTAACCCTCGCAGCTCTGTTTATTTTCCAGCTGGTAGCACAAACGCAGCGTTTCCCATTACATCACAAAGGCCCTCGGACAGATCCCTCCGAAAAACGTGTTGCAACTGTTTATTTTTTTCCATATTTAAACATTTCTGACAGCCAGACCTGGCTGAGCCAAGCGATGGAGCTTTGTGAATGAACCCAGCTCCTGGTGTCTGTGACCAGAGGGTTTTGAAGGACCTCTTCTCCTCTGCAGGACGTGGGTTAGGGCTGGCTCAGGGACGTGGGCGACTCTGCGTTACATGTGTGCTGATTACGTGCTGGGCTTTGATTAATGGCTCCTCATTCTGCCTGGCTCCCAGGACGCTCTTGAAAACAAGATGTTTCATTTCAGTGTGCTTTCCTGGTACATTGATTCCCGTAAATAACTGAGTGCAGACTCTGTCCACCTGGAGCAGTTCAAAGAGCAGGGGGCCTCCCTTCAGCCCTGGGCTGCCTCGGCCCACACCGGTCACTGCTGCACCCCTGGTGATTCTGCCTTCTTTGTGCTTTTTGGTGCTCCAGAGATGTTGGGTGGAGGAGCAGCCCTCCTTATTGCCACCAGAAGCAGATCAGCCCCAGTTTCCCTCTACTGCCTGCTTTCATCCTAGTTTACACTCTAAAAAAAACCCAATCTGAGTGTTTTTAGAAACAGGAGGAAGAAATGCAGTGCAAGACAGCCTGGTCAGCTGTAGTACCCCCCCTGTGCTTGTTGCCTGCTTCCCTATTTTCCCCATACTGGTGCTCTCTGGAGTGCTGAGCCCTCCATGGGGTGCTCAACCATGGGAATGTGTGATGAGGATGTGTGGAGAGTGGTCCAGGGCTGCCGGTGGTCTCGTGTTCACACCCGGCTCCTCTCACATCACTGCCACTCTGGGAAAGTGAGACACGGCAAAGGCAGCTTTGCAGGTCACTCCTGAGTGTTGAAACCCTTGGCCAGAAGCAAAACACTGCTTTAACCCCTCATGGGTGGGGTTTAACTGAGAAAAATTCTGTGCTGTAGAGCGTGGTTGCAGCACGTGGTCGCTGCAGATAACAGCTGCTCGAAGGAGAAGGTGCCCCGGGCTGGATTGGAGCCCTCCAGGAGCCCCTTCTGCCACAACAGCAGTGCGGGTGTCCAGTCTGTCCTCCCAGCAGGCTTTAAAATTGAGTAACAAGCATCACTTCTCCCATCTGGAACAAGCTGGGTTCCTGCTGGCACCGCACGGGGAAGCTGCTCCCCATGGATGTGCCGGCTCCGGAGCGGGCAGAGGTGGACAGAGCAGTGGGAAGGGCTAGTTCCCGGGAACTGGCCCCATCCAGGGGGACGGGTGGCCGGTGTCAGCGCTGGTGGGTGAGGGTTACAATCCCTCCTGGGTTCAGTGCCAGCGCAGCTGTGCCGGAGCCCTCCCGTGGGGCAGGGCAGCAGTGGTGTCGTGCCTCGCCTCACCTCACCTCTCTGGTATTCGCTGCAGCATTGCAGGCAACTCCCAACGCATTCCAGCCCTGAATTGCTCACGTCTCTCCTCGTTCTCCCAGGGTCTCAGTAGATGTGTGGGCGACGCTGGCTGACTTCTGTAACATACTGACCACAGTGAATCAGTCGGAGGTGCCCTTGTACAAGGACCCAGATGACGACCTTGCCCTGCTTAGCCTGGAAGAGGATCGGCTGCTCTCGGGCTTCGTTCCCCTGCTGGTCGCCCCCCAGGAGCCCTGCTACGTGGAGAGGACCTCGGACAAGGTCAGCAGTAGGCCAAACATCCCCCCTCGATTCCTCCAGACTTTTATTCTTGGGAAGTTTTCTGTGCAAACGGAACACGATTAAGTCATTGAGAAGGGTGTTAAGGGAAAATATCGACCTTTCAGCCGCTGACATCCAGCTCTGTGTCATGAAAACCCCTCTCGACTTCCTCTGGTGTGTGTGTGCTCGCTGGCATGTTGTATATACGATCATTTCCTCACTTGTTTAAATAGTGCAGCTTGTGTTGGCAGAGCTCTCGGTGCACTCCAAATGGTTTGCATCATGCTTAAAGCACCCTCCCCCCGGCCACAAAACTCTGCCTTAGGAAGGCAGCCAGGACTTTTTTCCTTCTCTAAAGAGGAGAGTGATAAATAGGTGACTAGAGAGAAGCAGACACCATGTGTTAACGTACAAAAGGCTTTTAGGAATATGAAGCATTCCCCACTGCCCGCTCTCTATTTTCCTTTCTTTGCTCTAGGAGCCCATTCTAGCCTGAACTTTCCTTTGGCTGTTTGTTTTTAGAATAATGAAATCAGTTCCCTTGTTGATGTGGGGTTTTGGGTCTGCTCTCTGCCACCACCTGGCCAGGAGGGATCTGGGGGCTGCACTTGGAGAACGTGTCTGAGCCTGATGGGGGACGGAGGAGGCACAATGGCATTTGTTTTGCACGCCCTTGGAGGCACGGCAGGATAAGAGTGGCTCTCAACAGTTTCCTGCTCAGAGGCAGAATTGCAGCTCCAGAAATGTGGCTCATCTGGGAAGTCCCAGCGCCTCCTTCCTGAGTAGTTGGTGCTACAAAGGGAGAAGTGGGGATGCAGAGGCAGGTTTCTGTGGAGAGCCTCCATGAGACAGTAGCAACCTGCCTTCTCATGTGCCACTTCTTCTTGACTTTTTCCTGAAATGAACAATGAGAAATTTTGGACCTTTCTCAGAGAGAGACCCAAAGGTGCGAATTTCTGTTTCACTTCTCTGTCTGCCCAACCTGTGCTTGCAGCACTGTCTGCAGCAGAGGAGCACAGGGTAAAACAGGGTAAAACTGAGAGCCCTCCCGGTTTAGGGAAGCACCTTAGTCTGGGAAGTCACTGTGGAAACATGAATTTTCAAGGTTCTGTTTGATGGGGTTAAAATAAGAAGCATGTGGTTGCCACTACTGCCCTAGGGGTAGCCCTGTGTGCCTCATGTGGGTTCTGCTGGGAATAGTCCCACTGCCCCACTCTCTACACAGGGACTAATTTCCCAGCAGCCACAAACCAGAGCCCCCAGCAGGCATTCAGGGTGGCTGAGCAGTATTGTGTGGTGCCCTGTAAGGTGTGGGAGAGGGTCAGAATTCCCTGAACTCTGCCTCTTCTAACCACACACTGGTTTATTTGGAGTGCCATCTACCTGCCCTGCCAGGCACTTGCACTTGTCTTTGTAAAAGAAGAGGTGTCTTTTTCCTGTAGCTACACCTGCACTTCCTAGCTGAGTTATCCATATCCCAGCTCCCTTTGCTTCTGGTGATTTATAAAGAAACTGCACAACTCCACTGGTGAGAGTTGATGCCCTCGCAGCTCAGCACCAGCCACTCAGGCATCTGGGAGTATCAGGCATGGTGTTATCTCAGCTGTGCCAGAACGGCAGCACAGATCCCAGGGGGAAGCAACCAGGCCTGGCTGTGCCTATACCCCCTTTCTTTCTTTCTGACCAATGTTTTCAGTAGTGTGGTCAGACAGGTGAAGCAGCAGGTGTGCATGTTCACTGTGCAGAGGACACCTGAGAGGTTGAAGGGGAGGCCAGTGAGTTAGAGCAGAGATCTCAAAAGCCTGACTTCCAAGAAGGACCTGGAAGACCTGGAGCTTTTTAGTCTAGTGGAAATTCAGGGAAAATGCAAAGAGGAGGAGAACATGCTGTCTTCCAGCTCCATGATGAAAAGCACAGGAAGGAATGGGCATAAATTGCAGCAAAAATAGATTAAGACAAGAATTCAGGAAAGGCTTCATACCTTTGGGTAGTTAAGCACTTCAGAGCAGCCTCATTAGTAATTCTGCAGAAACCCTTCAGCCTTGGAGATTTTAAAAGCAGGCTGGGTGGCTCTCTGAGGTACAACTTGGGTTGAGGTAAACACCTTGAAATAGAGGCAAAGTGAGCTCTTTGGACATTCCTACCCCGTTTTCTGTGATTTGGTAATGCTGTAGAAAGGGACTGGAGTGGCAGCTGCGTCATTACAATCAAATGACTACCCTGCTCCACAAATGTTGTCCTTCTATACTATTACTGAAGGGAATTATTTGACTCTGCAGAAGTGGGGTATTGCAGAAGGCACTGCAGATTCAGCCAGGATGGTGTGACTGAGAGGCATGAACCCCTGTGCCCTTTGAGAGTGTCTGTGAGCAAGACACAGAAAGGCACTTCCCAGCAAAGAAACTCCCAATCCAACTTAAACTGGGGGTCCTTGTGTGCAGGCCTCAGTCCACCATCTGCTCCCTGCCCTCCTTGCAGCATGCAAAGCCCAGATGAATCCAAGTCCTCAGCAGTTCATCAATTCGAGGAGAGGTTGGATGGGGTTTTGAGCAATCTAGTCATGTGGAAAGTGTCCCTGCCCATGGCAGGGTGTTGTGATTAGATGGTCTTTAAGGTCCCTTCTAACCCAAACCATTCTGTGACTCCATGAGATGCATCTCTTGGCTGTTCACAGTGGAAGGATGCGTGTCCATGCAGAGCATGGTGGCATGATGGGATCAGTATCCCTGAGCCTCACTCAGCACTCAGTGGAGCAGCTCTCTCTGGCACTGATTTTTTTCCCATACTGATTTTTCATTGCTTTTTAGCAGGAGTTATTTTTTGCACCCAATTTCTTTCTCTTGTGTTCTCAGTCTTGGCCTGGTTTTCAGCCCAAATTCTTTGCTGGAGAGGCAATGAAAATGTACTGTTCTTTATATGGCACCCTGTGAGTGTCTTGTGGGATGGGAGGAGGGTTCTGGGAAGCTCACTGTAGTCCCTTTTCTATCACTTGCATGGCTATGAAGAAGCAGTTGGCTTTTTACTCCAGGGATAGCATCTTGCTTGCTAATGCTCCAAATCCTTATACCATGCTTTTATCCCCTATTTTCTTAATTAATTTGTAACATTTCAGAGGAAGAGAATCTGTTGAAAGGCAAAACTGGAGTGAATTGGGCTTAAAATGGTGTTAGGTTATTTGCTCTACCAAGAAGGTGGTTGTTTTGTAGGCTGTATAGGCCAAACACTGTGCTTCCCACTCCTTTTTGTTCTCCATGTCCCATTTAGCAGATGGAGTACAGAATTCAGCCAGAGTTTCTCAGCAAGTTTCTGAGCATTTGCCCTGGCTCTTATTTTGAGTGCAAATGTTCTGACTCCATTTGCTGCCATGAAGCTGCGCGTTCAGATTCCTGCTGGAGCCAGTGGGACACTTAGAGCTTCCCATCATCTCCTGCACTGTCATTGAAGCTGTAACCAACAAAAGCTGGCTCTGGGGTGAGCATTTCTTGGTGCTGTTTTCCTGGGCGTATGTTGGGCAGATATCCACTGCAGCTTGTGTGATGGAACACCACTGAACATACCAGTCAGCAGCAAACTATGCAGCCTGGTGCCTGAGCTGTCAGCTGTGTCTGCAGCCTTTGCAGCCCAAAGAGACACTGCCAGGACCTCACTCACCCAGCCTTGGACCTGAAGCAAGAGCAGGGAGCAGCAGCATGGCTGAGTTAAGGTTTGGGAAGAAGGAAGGTAGCAACTGTGCATTCGTGGCACTGCTGTGGGGGCCTGATAATGGAAAACATTTGGGTTGTGTTGAGGTTAAAGCGAGTCTTCGTGGTGGTACATCTGAGCTGTGCGTGGGTGCAGCCCTGGGAACCTGGGGCATGGCCTGGATTCCTCAGCTCTCACTGAATCCTGTTGTCTCGGGAGCATCCTGCTCTGCAGTGACCCCATGGAGCTAGTGGCAAGGCTGGAAGAGGGCTGCAGATCCCTGGCACAGAACAGAGGAGGGAGGTTCTGCTCTCTGCGGGCACATGGCATCACTGATTGTCCACATCCCTGCAAGCTCCTCATGAGCTTAACATGTGCATCACCCAAGCGATGCCTGTGACACACCCTCTGCCACATGGCCCAGCCGTGGGGAGATGTGGAGGAGAAAGTGTTAATGTCCCTTCCCACAATAAACCTCTCTGCATGGGGGGTCCTGAAACCTGAGACCGTCTCTCCTCCCCCAGCCCTGACACACGTTAATAAAAGGTTTTTAAACGCCAATAAAAAGGCAGCAGCCCCAGCTCACCAGGTCCGGGGCCCAGGGTCCTTGGGAAGGCACTTCACAAATGTGTTTTTTGCATTTTCAGGGTTTTGGCTGGTGAATAAGATTGAGGAGAAATACTCCTTCCCCTGATAACAATACAGTGAGACGCAGGATCAGCAGTGTGTGGATTAAAACCAGACGGTGCATGATTAATACATGTGCTTATAGGGCCAGTCACTGTGGTTCCCTCCTCTCAAACAGAAAGGCACTTTTTTTTTCCCTCATGTGCATGCTCATGTGTGGAGTGGACTGTCTCAGATACTCACCACTCAACTAGTCTCAACCCTGTCTCACCTCACCAGGAAAATGAAAGCCCTAAAATGCAAGGCTCTGAAAATTAATTAGCAATATTTTACTGCCCTAGACCTACAGGATGGGTATTGCATGGCTCCTCCAGCTCTGGGGTGGCCAGTGAGCTTCTCACACTTGGTGCCATTTCTTGTTTCACTCACCTGTCAGGACAGCCCAAACTCCAAGCCTGTGTTCTCCTTAGAAATCCCAAATCTCTTCCCTCTGCACTGTCCAGCCCAGGTGGACAGTCCCAATGTGGCCCCCTCTCTAGTTGCTCCAACATGCTCTAGATTTGCAGTAGCCTTTGGATTAGCTGTTTAGGAGCTAATTATTATTTAGACTTGGGCTAAAATTAGTCCTGTCTTGTTTATGGTATTTCAGTCTTCCTAAGACTCTCAGAGATCTCTTGGCAGTGCGTAGTCATGTCTGATGCTTCTTGGAAAGGGAGCTCCAGGTTTAAAAGCCCAGGAGGAGTAGCTGTTGGAGTGACTGGGCTCTGTCATGCCTCTAAACACCAGATTTTTTTTGTCCTTTCCAAGATCTCATGACTCCTGGAAGGCCAGGAATTAAATCCATGTTGGAGTGGCCACACTACAGTGATTTTGGGAGGCCTTCTTGCAAGGCATCAGAGGAAGGGTAGCAAGATCAGGACTCTGAAAGCACAAACTCTTTGTAAGCAGAGAGAAAACCCCAGTGAGCAAATGTAACTGTTTTCTCAGCATCCTTTCCATATTCCCATTCCATAGCCTTGGAGCATCTCCCTCCAGCTGGCCAGCAAATGCTCTCAGCCCATGAGAGTGAGAGCTTCCAGCTTGGAATTTGGTCCAGAGAGGAAAAGGGAAACTGTGAGCAGAGATCGGAGCCCCAAGTAGGAGAGTCCAAAGAGGAGTCATCCTTGAAAAACTCCTTCCATTCCTGCCTGCCTCTGTTTCCAAACAAGCAGTGAAAGATCCCTGCCACAGGCAGCCCTGCTTGGAGCAGGGACTTGGCAGGAGCTGGCAGCCCCGAGGTGGCCGAGTTAGAAATGTTTACATTTTCTGACCAGTATCTGAACTCCATCCCAGCCTCGACCTTCCCTTTCATGTGGTGCCTTTGGATTGTAAAAGGCAATTAAACTAAATTATGGGCCATGTTGGAAGATGATGTCATGGGGTGATGGAGGAGAGGCTGGATTTTATGCCACCACGAAGGTAGCATGGAGAATATCACCTGCTTTGAACTCCTCATCTGTCCTTGGCATTGCCCTGAACAGCGAGTGCCAGGGACTGTGTGGACACCATGGGAGCTGCTCTCTGCCTTTGCCAGGTGCCATTAGTGCAGTGGGAATTGCCAGGCTGAGTCCATGTCCCCAGATACGGGTGACAGAGGAGGGGACAGTGGTGTCTGTTGTGCTGTTTTAAATGTAGCAGCATAGCAATGGGCACGAGTGCTGTCCTAGGGATTTCTGCTGCATCTCCTTGGGCTGTGCAGGGCATCTTCCTGAGAGGAATCCCGTTCAGTTATTGTTTGGTCTCAGTTTTTAATCACTTTTTAAGCTAAGAGAGTTTTGAGAATGTTCTTAAAATTGCATTTCTGCAGATGAAGGTAAAGGAAACTGATGGCAAACAAGCACTAGTGCGGCACAAGGACACTGAATCCAGCCCTGGAGAAATCCGCAATGTGGAATAATAGTTCAGGCTGTTAAAAGGAGGGGGGGTGAGTTTAGGGGAAAAAAAACCTGCAATAAATCTAGCGAGTGGAATCTGCGGGAAATGATCCCATCTGGAAAACTCCAGTGCTGGTGCTGCTGAAGGCTTAAGGAGCGATGCAGATTGCAAAAAGCAAAGCCTGCAGTCTGAGGATGACAGGCTGCTTAATTGATGTCCATTGCAACTGGTACTCTGCCAGTTTATGTTGGCCACCTGCCAGCGTGCTGTAATTTTGGGGCCAGGTGTGAAGCATTTCTGTTCCATCTTGTTCCCAAGCACCTACAGAAGCCTCACACATCTCACTTGAGGCTGCAGCCCTGTAGGAAACAGCTGTACAGGTATAGGTGAAAGGAAATGTCACAGCTGGGCTTGGAGTACTCCCCCGTGCCTTGCCCAGGGCTCTGTTTGGGGGGCCGCTCCCCCCTCGCCCCCACGCTCGTTTTGGGGAGGTGGTCACTGTCACAGGCACACCTGCCTGTCTGTCAGCAAGGTGCTTTGAACATCAGGGAGTTTCTGGGAAGAATGTACAGGTCAGAAACCCCCTCTTCAAAGAGGAGCCCATGGTGGTATGTGTCAGTCCTGGAAGTGGGGAATCCAGGCCTGGAGAGCCCCAAATGCTGTCTTGCTGGGGGAGCTGTGGCTGTCTCCACTGGTCTTTTCTCCCTCAGGAAACCACAGGGAAATTTCCAACAGCAGGTCTTGTAGAAAGCACAAACCCTTAGTTCTGGAAGGCTGAGAACCCGTCAGGATCCTCAGCAAATTGTTGCAGGACACAGTTTCACTGTTAAAAACACGTGTTATTTCCAGACTAAAATTGCTTCATTTCAGTTTCCACTAATTGAATTTTGATGTAGATTGGGAAGTCCTGGGTCACTGCTGTAGCCCTGATACACAAATGTGTCCCAAGCCCCTCTGATCCTCATCCTTTTTCTGTAAGCCAAAGAAATAGAGTGAGGGGTGGGGTGGTCTCTGGCATGGTGTGGATCCCCTGAGCTGTTCTCATGGTGTGTCTGAGCTGTGGCTGTCCAGGCTCCATGTGTTGCTCCATGAGATGCTGCACCAGCTCATCAGGAGGAGGTGACAAAGTGCTCTCCTCTGTACCCACCAGACACTCCCAGTGTCCTGCAGTCTTTGCTCTTGGAGACACAACTTTGCATTTAACTGTATTAAATAGCATGGGGTTTGTTCCTGGGTAGGTGACTGAACAATTCTGAGTTTTTGCCTGTTAGTGAGTTGCTCTCTTCAAAGCTTGGGAGGGTTTGAGACGGTGTCTAATCTGTTGGCTTTATCAGTAAAGGTTTTCTTTGTCCAGGTCACTGAACCTATTGTTAAGCAGCATAAGCCCGAGCAAGCTTCCCTGCAGCCCCGCCAGCACTGCCCTCCTGTTTACACTGACATTTTAAGACCTCTGTTGACCAGATTTTAATCCAGTCCATATCCTGTGCACTGCAGTCTCTGGGGCATACGAGCTTTTCACGTCCTCTCGCCCCGGCCGTGCCGAGTGCTGGGGGCTGATGACGCAGGGCCGTGGCATCGAGCTGTGAAATGGTGTTGGAGGCAGCAGGAGTTCAAAGCTCTGCAGCCTCTTTGCCACAGCCCAGCGTTATCTGGTGCCACAGCCCTGGCCAGGCAGGATGGCAAGAAGGAGCAGATCTAAGAGCAGCCTCAGTCCAGCACCTCTGCAGAGCTGTGGTCCTGCTACTTTGCCTGGTCCTGAGGCTGAGAGCTGTGTGTGGGAACTGCAGTCACACTGCGAGGTGAGGAACCACCTGCCAACGTGTTAAGATCCAGTTACACGTGTTCTCTTAACGCGCCTGTCAGTGAGCACCAGAGTGGCTTTGTGGTCTGGACACGGCTAGCAGGGAAGTGTGAGGTGCTGCCTTCCAGGCAGCCTCATCTCCTCAGGGGGAAGTGGGGAGGGAAGAACCAGCAGTGGGTGGAAACAAATTTCCCTACCCATGAAATGCCTCTTTCCTGGCATGTGGAGGGAAGGAGCACTACCCCAGTGCATGGGGAAGCCATGGGGAATTTTCTCAAGCAGCTTGTGATGTTTCCATCCCATCCTCCCCTGCCTTGGATCCACCTCTGCCTCTCCTGCAGGCACATCTTGGACTGGGTGCTTGAGCCACTATGTTGGCTCCAAGTGAATCAGGCAGCCTGGATGTGAGCTGTGCACATGTACCAGCACATGTCGGGTCCTCAGCCAGCCCTGCACAGTTTGCCTCTGGTGTCAGCTAAAGGCTCTTTTAAAGTGTTTTCTGGAAGTGTGATGTGATCATCAGCTCAAGGCAGAGACTGGCAGGATAAATCAGCCTTGTCCCATGCCTGGTGGGATAAGTCAGCTTTGTCCCATGCCTGGTGTTGGATCTTTTCATGCAGATCAGATGACACTCGTTGTTGAACATCCTCACTTCTGTCATGGTCAGGCCAGATTTATGTAAGGAGATGGAAAAGATATTTGTGTTTAGTCCTTTTTTCCTAAAAGCTGCTTCCAGAGGTTCAGCACAGGCTCTTGGGAAATGGGAAATCTCCTATTCAAGAAACTTGCTGACTATATGTTTCTGAAGTCAACAGTGGAGTGACCTAGGAAAGGAGAGTCAAACCATGAAGCCTCCTGTGCACCACCTCCCTTGGAGGTGCTTGCACCTTTTGCTTCCCTTAGAGATTTTCAGCAGGAAATGGCATTGCTTCTGCTGCACCAGGACCTGAACGGCACAAAAGCTGACACGTCTTGGCAGGACATCAGGCCCAGAGAGTGCACAGCTCTGGCTATGAAGAGGTATTCACCATGGCTTTAATGTACTCAGAGTGACATATTAGAGCCCAGACCTTGTGGAATTTGCTGATTAGTCTATAAGTATATTGAAAGGCCTCATTAAAACACCATCAACGCTGGATCCTCTCCCAGTGAGCCATCTCTTATTGCTACCCAGAGAAACTCTGAGGAAATGGAAAAGCTGCTCTGGCTGGCTGTGTGTCCCTGGGCATGAAGCGTGGCCTCTTCTCAGATGATCTTCATGGTGCTCAAGTGTTAATGTGGTGCTTCATATTGCACGGGGAGGGGTCCCTGGGACTTGGGATTGCCTCTTTGCCTCACACTTTGCCAGCTGGATATGCTGCCACTGCTCAGACTCTCCACTCTGGTACTAAACTCAGTCCTTGACCTGACTCTTTGTCTCTGCTTGTGGCTCAGCTTTGGAGGGACCCTGTTTCATGGCACTATTTTGTCTTTGAGCAACTGAAATGTTTAAAACATCCCTGCTGAAGACTACGACGGCTGTGGTATCCACCAACGCAGCTATTGGAAGGACCTCAGGAAACCTGAAAAAAGACCCAATTAATAACTCCTCATTGTTATCCTGAATAAGAAAGATCCACATCCTGGGAAGCTTGCCAGAGAAGTGGACGGGGTGGAATGCAGGGAGTGGTCAGCCCAAATAACAGATGGGGATCTACTCTGTCTCTATGGGAGACGGAAGGTGACCTCTGTCATTGAGCTTAGACTCTGCTCCCCACGTTTCTGCTCCCAGCTGGACCCTGTGTTATTTTTGTGGATGCCAAATCTGTTTGCCAGCTCTGGGCTGGGTCTGGACAAGGATGGAGAGCCCAGCTCCTGCAGCAGGCCAGAGTTTTAACCCTAGGGTCTTCATGCTGTCACATCCCAAATCAGAAAGAGAAGACACCACCATGGTCTTACTTATTGTTTTCTTTTCTCACTGTCATTGAAGTCAAAGCACTTCCCAGGCATTAATGAACGTATCTCCACAACACGTTATGGCAGAAGGAAAAGCAATTTCCTTGTTAGAGATTGGCAACAGAGGTACACGGGGCTGAGGGACCAGCTGGGGTCCCACAGGAAGCCTTAACTTCAGGATGAGAACAAACCCCTGATACCCAGGATTTCAGGCCAGTGCCTCAGCCCCAAACCACCCATGTCCCTTAGGAAGACGAGGGGGTACTAAGGGAGGGTTCACTGGGAAGCGTTAAAATTCTTCCCAAACATAGACCTCACATGAACAACATTACTGCTGCTGGCCTGACTGTATCTGTTGTGGGACACGAAAAATGCTGGATATTTAATCCAGATAATTTAATCACATTTTTCCCCATAACATATTTGCATATATTTCCTAAAACATAAGGTAAAGCCCGTAATTTATTTCAATTAACAAAATTTGCTTTAACATTTTGCATACCAGCATTTTACATAAAGCGTTTTCTCCACCATTTGTAAAAATATTTGTCTATAAGTTTATATATTATGAATAGTGACAATAGTATTTATTTGTAGTCATTTTTGTGATTTATTTCTTTAAACTTTCCCCAAACTGCACTGTACTTGGAATAGGTAGATGCACATATAAACACAAATTCTCAGTATGAAGATAAATGTGTTTTCGGAGGAGTTTCTCCTGCCTGGTCTGTGAACAACAGAACAGATTTACATTTTGGTTCCGTGTTTATCTTAAGCATAAACGATGTCATATTTATTATAGCAGCCATTATTGTGGAAAGAAGGAGATTTATGTCTATAGACAGAAGATGGAATTTGCTACATCCTTTCAGTGCTGTGTCACTTCACCTGATACCTGTTCCACACATGGTGTTTCCCATGGAAAAGTGACCCTGGAGCAGCACTTCAGGGTGCATCAGGGATGTGGCTTCTGCTGTGCATTTTTGGAGTTGATACACTGACCTCCCAGCCGTTAGTGACATGCCACATTTCTGGTGCTGAGGTCACTTCTGAAGATCATTTTTCCACTCTAAAGTCATCCAGATGCTTCTCAAACTTGTAACCATTGCCAGCTTATATTATTAGCTCCTTCTAGTATTAGCAACTTTTTTTAGTCCTAATGTGCAATGGTTTGATCAGCACTGATCTAAATTTTGCAGAAGCCTCGAGGATGAATTGCTCTTATCAGTCTGGGCTGTGGGAGCTGTATTTGCTCAGCAGTTGCCTGTTTTCACACTTGTAGCTGCAACCTCCTTTTAGACCCGAGAATCCTTACCCACTTCCCTGTGACATGAGTTTAGGGACTGCCCTGATGGGTGGAAGGAGAGGTCCTCCAGGTATCACCATGGAGGAACACCTCATGCTTGGGAAGTATGTAGTACCTGCTAAATGGGCATTCCTTCCCGAGAGTCTCTCTGGGAGAATCTCCAATGTTGAACCTGTGGAGGTTCCAGAGTCCTAGTTGTGGCCACTCTTTGCTCCACATCCTCCCCTTTTCAGGATAAAACCCACAACTTTGGAGAATGGTCTATTTAAATGAGCTACTTTAATTTTTATGTGGGTTTTTTTTGTCTAAGATGAAACATTTTGGCATGCTAAAGTGTGAGGACAGGAGAGAATTTGCTGGAAATTCTGAGAGACTTAACGTGCATGTGCTAATGCGATATAATTTCTGTCCTGCCATGCCTCTTCTCATACAGACTGAAGGGCATGGGCTGTTCCTTTTCGTGATGAAATCCTGGAAGCCTGGTTTAGATGGCTTCAGGGCAGCCTGGTGAGGAAGCCTGGTAGCCTGTTAACCCTCAGTGATGCCCTATGTGCTCCCAACTTGCCTTGGGCAGTGCCACCCCTTCCTGCAGGCACCTCACTCCTCCTGTAGCTCATGGGTCTCTTGTGCCCTTGGACAGGATTCCCACTTTTCAGCTCTTCCCAGATTTCACCTCCGTTTCCCCCTTTTTAATAGGAATGCTTGGCCTCTTGCACTCAGGCTCGGGGAGGAGCAGCTTGTTTCTGTAGCTGGCCTGGTGCCAGATGTCATCACTTCAGGCAGTGCCACGCTGCACATCTTCAGCAGTTTGAAATGGAGAGACAGAGAAAGACAGATAAGATCAGCAGCTTTAGGTGATGGCATTGTTTCAAATAAACCATGCATGACCCAAAGCTTCCACTTCAAATGGGGAATGAAATTGCTTCATCCTTTGACAGCTTGCTCCATGAAAGAAATTTATCTTCACTTAATTGCTTTAGATCCCAAGAGGCTGTATACAGTAATTTCTGGGAGATAATTATATCAAATTAAAAAAAATATGTGACTATCTGACTGCTGAGCATGAATGCAGTGGCCAGAGAACATGGAGGCACCACAGCTGAGCTCTGCTCCCAGAATATCATTCCCTTTCCTCATGGTCCATGGGCTTGGAGAGCACAGGAAGATCTGCCTGCAAGGGCCTGGGTGCTACGTGCTGAGCAGAGTGCTTGGAGCTGGGAACTCTGCTCTCCCAGAGCATCTTCAAGATCAGGGAAGCCCATCCCTTGTCCCTCGTGGACAGCTCTCCTTGCCAGGAGAGCTTGGCAGTGCCTCTATCCGGTTAGTTCTCCCGTGTGGTTGTACAGTAGAGCTGAGGAACAAGAAAGCTTGTTGATTTAAAAACATGTATATTTAGAAGCAGAGTGTAAACTTCCTGCCCAGGCTGGGATTGGATTCTTGACTATGTTTGAGTTTCCAGTTTTCATTTCCTTTGCCCTCATACTTAACATTGTGTATCTCCCAGAGTGTGCCCCAGACTAATCTCTCTCTAACCCTTCCTCGCCCCACATTTTTCTGTCATTATTTGCACATCAGTTCCAGTTCTTCCAGGAAGCAGCATATCTCCTGATTGTCACTCCATGCCATGGCAGAGCCTGGGCTCCTGCAGGTCTCCTCTGTCCCTCTGGAAGTGACCTCAGACCCCAGCCAGCAGCAGATCCAAGCTGGGGATTGCAACAGAGACAGAACTGCGGGCAGTTGCCATCCCTCAGAAGAAGATGGCATGGGTTAAAATCCTAAAGGGATTGGCAGTTTGTGGGAAACAATCACTGACCAGTACCCAGAGGGATAAATTGCTTCATCACCTAAGTCTTCTTTTCTTTCTCTCCTTCACATCAGACTTCATGCCCTCCCTGACTACTTCGTGTGACAGCTCTTGCCCTGTCATTACCTTTACAGCCCATCTCCTGGGGACAAAGAGAAAGTTGTTCCTCCCAGGGCTGTGACAGTTTTTGTGTGTGATCCTGCATGGGTTTGGAAATGGTTGTCAACAATCATGAGCCAGAACTGAGCTCCTCCCCACCCCTGTGATGTGCAGGCTGGTTTTTGAAGTGTGATGCTGCTTCAGCTGTTCCCAGGAAGTCTGGAGGGGAATCATGTTTGTACTAATGAGGTAAAGTCCCCATGTGTTTCTGGAGGGGATCTACTCAATGGGCTTTTTGATGTCATCTCAGTTTTTGGACTTACATCAAGCAAATCTATAATAAGAAGAGAAATTTTTTGGCTTAGCCCAGAATATTTGCACCTGAGCAAGGTGACCTGTGGTTGTCCTGGTGTCTAAAGAAGAAAACCATGGCCACCAGTAGAGCTGTGGCCTGGAGCAGGGAGGTGGAGGCTTTGGTCCCAAAAGCTGTCAATCCAGACAAGCTTCCTGCCAGGGTTGTCTCAAGTGGTGAGGTGGGAGAGTTGTCAGGTGTAAAATGTCTCCTCAAGGCAGTCCTCAAACATAGCACTGTCCCCAGGTGTTGGTTGGGGTGTTGCTGGTTAATCTCATGCCAGTCTGGGTGCAGGCAAAACCAGCCCTCTGAGATGCTGTCTGGTGTACTGTGTAGTTCAGTCCACATGTGTCTCTAGAGCCTGAGAAATGTTATGTTGGGATGACTGTCCTTAAATATCCTCATATTTCATGTATTATCTCCTAGTTCAGACCTCACAGTGCTGCCACAGGGCTTACAATGAATCATGAAAGTGTTCAGTTGCAGGGGTTTTGGAACGAGATGATCTTTAAGGTCCCTTCCAACCCAAACTATTCTGATATTCTTGGGCCTGGCTGCCCAAGCCCAGCTCTCTGACGGGTCACACATCCTGATCTTCAGCTGTAGTGTGTTGTTATCTTTTTTTTTTTTTTTGTATGAGATGTCCTGACAAAGCTTGGCACATTGCAGTGGTTAGCAGTATCCGCTGCTGTTCCCAGTGACCTCTGCAGCCCAGATAGCCTTTGTCCCTTTTTGGAGTGGGAATGATCCTAGGAGACTCCTTTCCTCCAGCACGGTGTGGTTGTTGTGTGGGAACACACTGTGTTCCCTGACTGCCCTGATACACCAGTCCCATTGCAGTTAGCAACTAATCAGCTGGAAAGGGATGCTTTGTTAAGGACAGCAAGGAGTGGGATGTGGTTGGAGGTGAGGGACCAGCTGAGTGTGGCATGGCCACAGCAGCCAGATCCATGAGCTGAAGCCAAGGCTTCTTGGTCCCTGGGGTTACAGGGGATACAGCACTTTCTGCCACTGTGGTGTTTCTCTGTGTTTTCCCATAAAAGCTGTCAGCAGCAGTCACTCTGTCCATCTCCACTTGTCCTTTTCCTTTAATTTGCTTTGCTTGCTTGACGTATTTTTTCACTTACACTTTTTTGTTGCAGTTAGTGAAGAATATATCACCTAAAGCCATTTGAAATACAGTTCCTGCTCTTAATAGTTTCAAAGACTGGCTGCCCTGAGGGTCAAAGTCTTGGGAACAGGCAAAGAGGCTGCTAGGGATGGGCACTCTGTGGCAGAAACTGGCAGAAGAGCATTTAAGAAATGGAGAATCCAAGGACCTCATCTGGCTGGAAGCTGCTGCTCACAGCACAGTCGGCATTTTTGTTTCAGAGGCCACGAGTGAATGAGTTAATGATAATCCCAGATGGCTTCAGACTTTGCCTCTTGCCACCCCTTCCTGTTCCCCCAGGATCTCAGATGGTGGCGGGAGATGAAGTAAAATTCTGGAGTTTATTGTAAAGTTCATCTCTCTCCCTAAATCAAGCTGGAACTTGTGTGTGCTGTGTTGGCAGCTTCAAGGGGATGCTACCTGGTAATTAATTAGTTGTCAAGAGACAGCCCAGAGCTTCCAAGCCTTTATATTCTTGCTAATAGAAATTGCTCTGATTACATTTTCCCCCTTGGCTGGAGGGCTGCAGAGTGCCGAGTGGGAGCGATGGTCCCTGGGCAGCTGGAGCACGCCTGCCTGTCCTTTGTTGGGACTCCTCAGAGCGTGCTAGCACATGCTCCCGTGAGCACAACCCCAAGGGATCCCAGTCCTCAGCCATGTCTTTGCCAGCCTGTTCTCATCACACACTTCCCCTGCCTTTGCAGGTGAGTCCTGCCACAGTTTCCTTTCAGCTCCTCCTCGGGGTCTTCCCTTGGCATTGCCATTCCCATTGGTCCTTCCCCTACATAGGCAGGGATGCTTTGGCATGTTTTTTTAGAGCTCTTTTTCTGGGCTAAGCTTAGAGAAACATTTGGTGTCTATAGAGATTCCTCATGTTTTCCATCAATCTCATTCTGTTTTCTTGTTTTAATTTTTACCTCCATGCTTCTGTGGTTGGTTGTCAGCAGATTTAGGTTTTTACCTGCAGAGAGAGGAGTGTGGTCAGGAAGCAAGAGGTGCCTGGATTTTGGGCTCAGCCAAGCAAGGCACCATACACCCAAAACTGATCTGTAGCTAATGGTTTGTTAAAGGACCTTTTGCATTTTTGTGCAATACTTTATGTTTTTTCCCATCTTTTTGCAGAGATTCCCTGCTTACAGCTGGCAGTTCCCCCTCTCCCCTTCTCTGGACCAGTATCTGTGTGTCCTCTAGCAACTTGGTTGTGTCTGACACCTCAAGCAGCCTGTGCCCAGTCAAAATTAGCGTATTTGGAGCTGATCTCCATCATCCATCCAAACTTTCCTCTTTATATTTCTCTGGTCTGCACCCCTGTACTGGAGGGAGCAATATATGACATCTCAACATGCAGCAGGTCACAGTCACTTGCTGTTGCATCCCTCAGTGATGTGATGAAAATCAAACCTTCCCATGGCTCCAGGGAACAGTTGTCTGGGAAGGAGCTTTTGGGCTTGGCACTCTGGAGAGAACCAGCCCAGCTCTTCTCCTGGCAAGTGCCTGCTTGGGAGAAAAGCCCAGCCCACGGGCAGGGATGCTGCAGCTCCTTGAAGCTCATATGTGCTGCCTGAGGGAGCAGCTCTGCCCTGGCTGATCCCAGGAAGCATCCTGTCCGGCATCCCTCTGGATGCAGTGTGGCTTTGCCGGATGCTCTCACGCCTGCCGGGGCTGTGCCTTCCCTTCCCACCCCCGGGGAGCCCAGGGAGCCGGGCTCCGACCCACCTGACACGGCCGCCTTTGCAGACATATGGTCCCTTCTCTTTGTGTTTAGTTTAGTGTGGGAGGACTCAATGCTGAACTCCTGGAGCTTTTAAGCTATTGTTAGTGCCGCCACGGCCCCGCAGCAGCCGTGGCAATTTTACAGGCATGGCCCCATCCCTAACAAAGGCAATTAGGATGCTATTCTGTTGGAGCTTTGGGGGTGAGAGATTTCTAGTGTCTGGAAGGAGCAGTCTGGAAAGGGCATAATCTAATGCAGAAGATGAAGACAAAGGAGGCAAATTTTGGAGGCAGGATGTGGGGAAAATGGGGGCATGAGATGCTCCAGGGGCAGATCTGCAGCAGGAGTGGAGGTGCAGGAGCCCAGCAGCTCGAGGTGCAAGACTGTAGTGAGCAGGGGAGCAGCAAAGACGCTGCTCTTGGCAGGTACAGGGAGGTGTATTGGCTGGGGCTGGTGGAAAGAAGGGCTGAGGAGGAAGAGTTGGGGTGAAGGGGAAGAGTTGGGTGCTCTGTCCTTGGGCAGGAAATGGTGGTTCAGGTGACAAAGGTGTGGGGTGGAAAGAGCCCCAAGGTGTGATAACTACTGGAGTGTGACCCTGCAGAGCAGTGAGCAAAGGAGATGGAGGTGACAGTTGAGACAGGAGTGTCACAGAGCTGTCAAGTGATCTTAGAGCTGTGGAGGTGGCACAGGAGAGCTCAAAGGAGCAGGAGAGGATGGCAAGGGCCACCACTGCCATGTGATTCAGTGCGATTCACCCAGTTTCAGCCGTTTCCAGTCACAGGGCTCGAGTTGTGTTTCATGCTGCTGGCTCCTTCCTCACTTGGCTTTTCCAGCATCTGATCTGAGTGTTTGTTTGCTTCCAGTGAATTCAGTTGTTTTCTATTTTAGCTCCTGACCCCGAGTGCCTGGGCTGGGGCAGGCAGGCACCGTTTGAAAGCCGCCACTTGGCGGCAACAACTGTTCGAGCCGTGGAGCAGCACCCATCTAACCCCTCATTTCACACACTCGGAGCTTCCCAAACATTAACCTTTGGATTAAAATTTTCCATGCTTGGTCTCTCCCCAGATGTGATGTCTAAGCTTTGGTTTGGGTTCATGTTTTTCATGTTTGCTGGATTCGTACTATGGGAGAATGAAAGAAATACTTTTCCCATTTAAAAAAAAAATATATATAGTCTTCATTTATTTGTTAGTTTGCTGTTTTGGTTTTTTTTTTCATTCGGGGATTCACCAAAAATGGTTGAAGTTTGAAGCTGAAAATAATTAGATGGGCTGCAGCAAGCTGGTGTTGCAGCACTCAGGGAAGTGCCGCAGGTCCAAGTGTGCAATGCCTTGGGTATCCCCGGCACAGCCTGCACAGCCCACTCCAGGTATGTGCAGGCACTGCCGGCAGAGCCAGGAGGGCCTTGGTGTGAGTCAGGCTGAGTAACTCCAGATTTGGAAGAGGGCGTCTGGTTTTTTGTTTTTTAGAAAGGAAAAAAAGTTGTTTTTCAGGCTCCACATGCAGGATCACGATGCGCCGGGGCCGCGCAGGCTCCTGGGCTGTGGTGAGTCAGGCGCAGGGATTGCCGCACTGTTTTCAATCCTCTGCTCCGCGTCGCAGGTCGTGGCATCGTTGGCAGATGACGTGCTGTAGACACAGCAGTACAGTCACCCCAGGGTGGGAGCACTGTGGCACAAATCCTGCCTCAAGGCCCCTGTGCAGCGTGGCTGTCGCTCCCCTCCCTTGTGGGAGAAGCTCTGCCTTGTTCCATGTGATATCGACCAGTGGCTGCACCTTTCCTTGTCCCGAAGCCAAACACTCAGGTCCCACTCTTTACACCTCCTTGTCCACCTTGGACACATTCAATGAACTGCATTTCCCTAGATTGACTTTTTTTGTTGTTGGCTGCTGCACCCCTCTTCTGTGCTCCAAGTCTGTGCGCTGCTCATCGGGTGGGGACCTGTGCTGCTCACACCAGCGCTTGTAATGTCTGGCCTGCAGCTCTGCCAGAGGCCAAAATTGGCTCTCGGTGCACGGCTGGATCGCAAGGACGGTGTTAGATGGAGGGTGGAGTGAGTGAATACCCCTCTCTTCCTACTGTGCTTTCAGGAAATGTCTCTAATGCAGCTGTAAGTGTGAATGAAGTCAAAAGGATGGATCGGTGCCCCTGCTCCAGCCCACCCCACTTGTCGAGGCCCATCCAGAGTCCCCACCCTATTGTTCTGGTTCAGTTCCTCCGTTTCGGGGCAGGGGCCCTGCTCTGCCGCTCCCGGGAGGAGGAGCTCTCCCGAAAACAAAGACACGGCGAATAATTTTCTTTTCCTTGACAAACCGCTGTTCCAATTCCTCCTTCCTTTCCTTTCCCTAGGTGTGTTTGCAGCTCTTGGCCCAGCTGGAAGCGAGCAACTGCAAGACTCGGGCCATTAATCATTTGCCAGAAGAGCTGAGTATTGGGTATAAGTAGCAGAGCTGTGATTGCTGATTCCTTAAAGCAGAGCAGGAGCTGTGTGCGCTGGAGCTCACGTCCAGTGTAGAAAACTACCTCTCTGGTAGGCTAACAGAGCATGTCCTGCTTGGAGCAACCCCTCCTGGAAGAGGACATGGGCTCTCAGGCACAAGAACGTCATCGGGAGTCCCCTAAGTGGCAGCATTTCACTGTAAAGCAAAATAGAGCGTTTGTCCCTCCCTGAAGTGGCTGCTGGAAATGGTGTGAGCTGCTTCCCGCCCTGCCCTGAGCCGCTGGGAGTGCGCTGCCAGTGTGGTTCTTGCGGCGGGGGGAAATGCCAGTATTGCTAATATCTCTAGGGCTGTGGTATCGCAGCCGACAGAGCTGTGGTGGCATTTTTCTGGTGTTATTACATTGCCTGCTATATCCCCACCCTCTGTTTTCAAGGGAATTTAGCATTGGCCCCGACAGAGCAGCCGACGGTCGGAGGAGCTCCTCCCTGCACGCGGCAGCCCCAGCCCTGCGAGCTGCCCTTTCTTGAGGGCTTTGCCTGCTTGTTAGTTCAAAGCAAAGCTGCTTCTCCTTGCACTTCCAAAGTTGAGGAGAGCTGGAGTGCCCCGAGCTCCCCAGCAGCATCCAGGGCTGGCGAGGCGTGCGAACAGCAGTGGGGCAGCTCGGCACTGACGTTGCTCAGTCTGGCTTCTGGTTTGCGGAGTGGAGGTTTCTCATCGCATGGCTCTGACTCAGGTATCTGTTTCCTCTGATGTGGGCAGCCATCAGTGGAGCTTTTGCCCTGGGCATGCAGTTGCTTTGTGTCTCCCAAGGGATGGTGGGACTTCTGGCAGAGCTCCCCAAGTGCTGCCATGACCAGCTGGTGGCATGGGTCCCTGAGGTGGTAAAAGCAGTGTTGCAGGAGCAGCATCAACCACACCACTCCATGTTCTAAAGTTCCCCTAAAATTGGTGGGACAAGCATCCGGTTTGTGTCCTAGACTAAAAAGTCTGAAGGAAATGAAACACACACAACTTGACTCAATCTGGTGTGTGCGCTCTAACTCAGATTTTGGGCTGCTGCTCCAGGTAACTCACCCACCTACCTGGGTGCTCTTTGCTCCCTATCCAGCTCCATGTAATAGCAACACCAAATTCCCTTGACACAGGGTGCTTAGGAGGGACCTTTTACAGTGTTATTTGGTTGCATTTTCGTAGCTGAACAGCCTTCCTTGAATTCAGTTTCATTCTACCACTGAGACTAACCACTCCAACCAGTTTCCCTAGAGCAGGATCCCAGTTCAGCAGGTCGGGATTGTCACCCGCTGAGAATTGCTGGTGTTTGAGGAAGTGAAAACCCCCGTGGGGAGGCTGCGAGCAGTGGCCAGGTGGGAGCTGAGCTGCTTTAGGAGGTTTTAGTGGTTCTCATTAAAACAGTCTCCTGTAGACTCGGTTTCCTAAAAGAAGAGGAGAAAATTCCAAAGACTTTCATCCCAGTTCAAGTATCCACCAGGGCAAGGAGCTGTGGAAGTTATGGTGGGATCTCAGATGACATTCTCTGGAAAGCAAGCTTAATAGAGTGCAAGTATGAAATGCTCAGCCCAGAGCAGCTGTGCCCTCTGCAAGGGCTTGGCCAGCGCCTGCAGCTCTCCCTCGCCTGTGCCGAGTAATGAAGGGCAGAGAGGGGGAATCAGGGGTCTGCCAGAGGAGCCCCTCCACTTTTGAAGCCTTTGGCACCTCCGTGAGATATTTAAATGACAGACAGACATATAGGGATCTGTAAATACTCATTTGGTGCCAACTAAACCACAAAGAAGATACAGCATTTGTGGTCCAAGGAAGTTTAAATATTTGTGGTCAAACTTAAAATTCAACATAAAACTCTCATCTGGGATGGAAGGCAGCCAGGAACTGCATGGAGAACGTATAAGCTGTGTAAACTCACAGAAATGGCTTCCCGACTGGCTCTGTCAGGATCAGGCAGAATATTCCAGCTCTTACCTCTCCTCCCCCTCCCTCTGCCGAGGTCAGGAGTCAGGTTTGCAAGGGATGGGCAGCCTGTTAACAGCTCAGGGGGTGAAAATCCACCATGCCATGGGTGTTACATGCTCATGCTGTGGTTTCCTCTCTCCTGAAGCAGAGGTGACACTGGAAAGGCGAGAGGTGGATGTTACATGCAGGGCAGGTGGAGGCTGTCAGGGAGTAACACATTTTTTTGCTATTTTACATTGTAGATTTTTATCCCTGCTCCCCTGTTCCTGTGTTGTCACGCTTTTCCTTCCACCACCCAACTTCCCACCAGATGTCTCTGCACTCTGCTGCCCCAGACACTGGTGTCTTGTCCTGTGGGACAGAAATCACTGAGTTACTCTGAGATTCAAATCACGGGGCAGTTTCTATTTGTTTCCATGGGGAAGCCCTTGGGAAAGAGCTTGTGCTGTCAGTGAGGGCCTGCTCTGCCCTGCTGCAGGGCACAACACCTCCATCTGGGGTGAGTGTAGGGTCTGGAGGAGCTGAGCTAAACCTCCACAGAGCACTGTTGATGTGCTGGGGATGGACATGCTCAGCAGGAATTATGCATCTTCAGATTTCCTCCGTGCGAGCCCCACAGCGAGGTCAGGCCCCTCCTGCTGCCTCTCAGGAGGAACATTCTGGAATAGGGAGGGTGCCAGATACCACAGCACTGTCCCCACAGCATGGGCAGCCTGGACTTGGCTCCTGCCCTTCCTTTTTCTACCTACCCTGCAGAAAGGGCTCTCACTGTTGCAAGAGCACACTGAGATTTGCAATCAAGATGTTGGATTGAACATTCATCAGCCGCATTTCCCGAATTCCAGGAGAGACAGATCCCAGTCCTGGCACAGGAACAGCGTCTTTGGTCACCAGTGTGGCCCCAAGAGCAGATGTACCTGAAAAACACCAGGGCTGGAGAGGTGTGGGGATGGCCTGTCCCCATCCCCAACACCAGTGTCCCCTGGAGCAGTGGCCTCAGAGGAAGGGCAGCATGTGGCTGCCGAGAGCAGAGCGGTCCCCTTTCCCTTACTAAGCAATCCTCCCTTCCTCCACTGAAGAGCCTGCTAACCACTTTCTTATCTGTCTGAACTCTGCAAAACAATCTCTGGCAAGGCAGGCATCCTCCGAAATGGCAGAGGAAATAAATTCCCCCAGTCCCTGAAAAGGAAAAGCCTAGAGACTCCTGCAGCTGGGAGCCCTGCAAAAGCTGTTGGTGGTGCCATATGGGCTTTGCTGAGGGTACAGATCTTGCCTTCCTCCTTCCCCAGCCTGGAACCACGGGTTTGGGGCAGAATTTCAGGGATTGTTCTTCCCTGGTTGGAGTTCCAGTAGGATCTGCAAGGGAAGAGCAGGCTCCTTTGGACTCGTCTTGGCTTTATGATTTTTAATTTTTTTCCCCTGAAAAGTTTGAGGATGTGCTGGGAGCTGGGATGGGAGAGAAGAGGGATCAAGGTTGCTCTAACGGAGTCCCTGTATGGGACTCACTGTTTCTCTGGCAGTCATCTGCCTCTTTCACAGCCTCTTTCAAAGCTGTGATTTTTTAGCCCCTTGTTCACACAACAGACAATTGAAACATGTGGTCCTGTGCTCAAGGCTTCACCTTGGAAAACAGAAATGCCCTGGATATTTCACTACTGTGGGACATGTGGCCACAGGGGATGGAAGCAAACGCTTTCTCCAGTGAAAATTCCTGCAGAAATTCCTGCAGTGTCTTACTGGAGGCACTGTTTTGCACTGTGGGAAGCCCATAGCCCATGCTGAGCTGTTGGGAGTAGTGCCTGAGGACACAAGGAGAATCAGGCAGGAGTCACATTAACAAGCTAGATGAAACATCTCCATCACTCAAGGAAGACCTCCTGTACCCCATTGTTTTTTCTGGGACTTCTCACCCAGACTGAAATCATGCTCTTGCTTTGCTGGTGCCCAGTGGGAATGGCCTGGTGGGAGTAAAACTAAATAAGCTGATGATCCACCTCCTGCCTACAAGGTGTCAGATACAGCCTGGAGCCAACTGCTCCCTACTGCAAATGCTGCTGCTCCTTGGATATGATAAAGAGGTTCTTTAACACATTTAACAGGTGAATAAGACATTATGGCAAGTCTTTCCAAGCATCAGTGGAAGCCAAAAGCTTGGTTTGGAATCCATCAGGAACTTTTGTGTCTGGGCTGTGTAGCTCCAGGGAAGCAGTTGGTCCTAGACTGTGCTGTGTCAGCCCTGCAGGCCATCCTGAGCACAGGAACCAGAGACAAATCTAGAGGATTGTTTCCCATCCAGAGCATCTGCTTCAGGTGGCTTTGGTGTTGACTCTTCCACAAAAGTAGCTAAAGGTTCCTTCAACACCCTCAGAGGTATTTTGGGGTGGACAAAGACCTTCCCCCAACCCCATGATGAGCCATCACTAAGGAAGGGAAGAGTTGAGAGGAGCTGTGAGATGTTTTGTTGGACAGTGACAGGCTGTGCCACAGCACAAAGGGTTTCAGGGACATAGGCTGGGACCTGTGACAGTATAGAGTTTCCATATGAAGTTTTAAGTGTCTTCTGACCTAGATCAGTAAATTTTGATCTGTGTTCCTGCCACACAGCCACTGGGTGCCAGTCAGGAAAAGAGAACTGGCACCTTTATATCACCCACATGTCTTCTCTGCATCACTGCTTTGGATAAGCCAGGCTAGTCTTAGCCTGGGAAACCCTGGTTGTGGTGGACAGTTGTCTCCCTTTCCATGCTGCTTTCCAGCTTTAAAGGCCCGTTGTGGCTGAGCTATGTGGCCAAGGCTGGAAAGACAAAGGCGTTTGCCAGACCAAAAGCACATCTGCTCCGATGACTCGTCTGAGACCATGTGCCCCATTGCAGAGACTGGAGCTGTGCCTCTGCAAGGCTCAGAATGCTGGGAGAGAGGTTTAGATAAGACATGGTCATGCTTTCTCTTTGGGGAGCCCCTGCTTTGCAGGGAGAGTGATTCTCCAGCAGTGACCAGCGGGAAGAGCAACTGGAGTGGTTCTTCTGGGCTTCTCTGTCTTTGCTGGGTGCTTTTTCATGCTCCTTTCTCTGCTGTGATGGAGCATCAGGCATTGATGTGGTGGATCCTTTTCCCATATCTGCTTTCTGGTTGGTGCCAGGCGCTGCCCATGCCAGCACAGGGTCCTGCAAAGCCAGGGCAGCAGCAAGACCCATCGGAGCCACTGGTGCCTTGGTTTGGGCCCTGTTGCAGCCACAATTGCTCTCTCAGGTCACACATGGAGTTGCAGGCATGTGGGAACCGTGTCCAACCAAGCCTGCTTGTGGGATTAGTCGAAATTAGAAGTTTCTCTGAGAGACCTGTGGCAGGCAGCTCTCAGCTGCTGAAACCAGGGTTGCATCCACCTGTGAGTGCTGCTGCCCAGCCGTGACGGACAACTTGGTCCTCCTTACCTAGGTGGCCAAACCCCTCCAATCTCTGTTTGGGGCTGGGCAGGATGAGGGGCTCCTCGGGCCACACCCTGGCAGGGTAATGAGCCCACAGAAATTGGGCTGTGATGAGTCCAGGGTTAAACCCAGTGGGAGCCTGCGAGATGAAAACCCAGAAGTGATGAGACCAAACCAGGCCCTTTCCTCGGTGCTCCTCCTCCGAGCTGGATCCCCAGGGATGGGAGGAGGCAGCACAGGGCGCAGGAGGCTTTGAGCCATGGCCTGCCTGGATATTTTAGCAGGGTCAGTGCAAACGTTTCAGCTGGGCCATGTAGTCTCTGCGTGGTTTAGATTGTTTGGGGCTCACTTGGTTTCAGCATTGTTCAGCTACTTCAGCTAAGCCATATTTAAACCGATGTGGCAAAAACAGTGTTATCCCCGCACTGGATCGTGCTGGAGCTTGGCTCTGAGTCCCAGTCCTATCCCGTTCCCATCTCCGAATCTGGGATGGGATCTCTCTCCATGCTATGACTCAAACTTCTCATGTCCTTTTCCCCTTCTGAATCCAGCTGTTAGGATGTGCTGGTGTCTCCCCCTCGCACATAGGAATGCAGAGCCGGCAATGGCAGCCTGTCCTCCAAGCAACGCTTTCTCCAAAGCCGCTGCCTCCTGTTTATTGTGGAGTCTCAGGTTTTGTCGAGGGAGAAGCTGCCAGGCTCCCTCCACACCCCGCCAGCAGCAGCGTGGCATTGCCAGGGGCTGCCGTGGGCGTGGGGCAGCCCCCTTCGGACCAAGTTCCCCCCGGGATGTGGCAGGTCCCCGCGGCTGAGCAGGGCTCCTCTGGCCAGCTGGCTTGGCTGCCGCAGGCTCTTTGGACTAGCTGAAGGAGTCTGCATTCCTGCCTCCCAGTTATTTGCTCTTTAGGACGCTGCGTAAAATTAACAAGTTGTAAAAGTTGATTGAAGGCGGCGGAGGGTGTGACAGCGATTTGCTGAGCTGCGGGAGAGCCATGTGCGGAGCAGCGGGGCCGGGGCGGGGGCAGAGCCGCTGCCCCCCGGGCTTCAGGCACGTCTCTGACCCAAAGCGAGACTGTGGCTGGTTTCTAGTGGTGTCACCCTGCCAGCACCAGGTGCAGGTGTCCCCTCGGGCACAGCACTCACAGCTCTCGGAGCGAGGCCCTTCCCTCCTCTTAAATCTTCTGGAAGACACGTGGTGATGCTGGGGTTGCATCTCCTTCGGGCCAGGTGTGGGAGTCCTCTGCCCTCCACATCTCTCAGGGAAGCTTTTCCATTCTGCCTGTTTTGTCTGCAGGAGAAAATACAGCCGAGATCATAGAGGGAATCAGCTTCATTAGAGTTGGGGATTCCTCATTAAACCAGGGAACCCTGCTCACCGCTGGCAGGAGGTGACACACATGGGCTCCTGGTGGCACTGGGACTGCAAAGTGGCTTTGAAAACTCCACAGCTGGTACAGTTAATGTGTAGCCCAGTGGGTCTCTACAGGCAGTTAGTGTGTGTTAATGTTGTGTCCTGCTGTGTCTTACTCAATGATCAGTATGTTAATGTGTGACCCATGAATTAGCAGTTGGCTAATGAGCCTTGTCAGTGTGGCCCAGCAGCCGCCAGCCCCCAGTGGGTGGCTGGTGCTGGAGCTGGTGATGAGTTTGTGTGATGGAGCAGAAGATTAGAAACCTTCTGTCCAGCCCTGATGAAATCAGGCTGGCAACGAGGGCTGATGCAGCCAGAGCCACCTCGGTCCCACGCCTGGTCTCAGCCACATGTCCCGGCGAGGCACCACGGTGGCGAGGGGCTCGGCGATGCCTCTGGGGAACTGAGCCCGGGTCACGGACAGGGGCACCAGACCACTTCAGCAATTCTTGGTTTCGGTTTTCCTTTGAGAGCGGCCGTGTGCGTGTCAGGCCTATTTTCATACCCAGCAATGACTTGAAGTCAGGCTTTCGGTTCCTGCTGTCGCACTGCACGGTCAGAGGGGGAAGGGCTGTATTCCCCACTGGGGCCGGGGTGTCTGCTGCCACCACCAATTACATCGGCGCTGTGTCATTTTGTACTCCCATTCCTTTGGGAAAGGTGGGCACAGCTCCTGCTGTCCCCTCCACACTCCACTGGAGTCGCCACGTGAACTGGCGAGCGCCTTGACAGCCATTCCCACTGCCCCGGTTATCCCAGTGCTGCCACAGGCACTTGGGTTTCCACTCCGAAACAGGAAGTTTCTGACAAAAGCGGGTTGCTCTGCGACACGCAAGGTCCCGCTCTGCTGTTCGAGAGAGACCTGGGTGCCAGTCACAGGTCACTTCTTTCCCAGCACTGTCGAGGCTGGGCTGTCCCATGGCAGGGCCAGCCTGGCTGCCGGCAGCCCGGGGCTCTGCCATGTCCTCCTTGAGCAGGGCTGCACGTGACAGGGATGTGCAGAGCATTTGCTCCTTCCCTGTTTTTCATTCATGTGGGCTGGAAAAATGTGTTCATGAGACAAGTTGCTGTGGCATTATGTCATGGGCCTTTGGTTGGACTCTTTTCTCCCCAGCAGATGAGGTGGATTTAAGCATGTGCTGTGCTGGCTTGGCAGGAAATCTCGTGTTTCCTACTGGTTTCTTCTTCAGGGGAGGAAGGAGTGATCCCACCTGCCCTTGTCCCAAGCCCCAGCCATGGGTGAAGGGAACTCTTCTGCATTATGCCTGATCATTCCCAATCCAGGAGGCTCAGATTTAAGTCTTTGCTGTGCAGCAGTGTCTGTGCTGCAACTGTGTCAGCACCCAGCCCCTCCTGAAAACCTTATGGATCCTGCACTGGATGCAATGCCTTTTATTTCTAGTGGTGTCCTGAGAAATTCCTCAGGAATGGTGTCAGAATGGGATGCCCATCTCTTCCCCTCTGAAACAGGCAGTTCCTGTGTCCCCTTCCCAGTGCTGCTGCTGTTGGCTGCATCCTGGCATCCCACAGCACATGGCTGGAGGTGGTGGGCACTCTGTTTACCAAACAGCCTGGGCACAAGGGAACTGCAGATACCCAGACTGGAAAATCCCTGGGCTGAAGTCACCCCATGTGAGTCAGGCCAGGTCTCCATGGCATCAGCCTGTGACTGGGGGTGAAGCTGGTGGTGAGGTTTCCACCACTTCCCTTGGGGCTGCTGCAGCCTGGAGCATTCAGGAGGGATGTTTCCCATGACAGTCATTCCCACTTTGCTCTTTTTCTCTTTCCTTCTGACTTTCCTCTACACACAGTCGTTCCTAAAGGAGAGCCAGGAGGATGGGAATGTTCCTGTGATGACACTTGCAGGGATTGCTCCTGGCTGGGTGCCACAAGCAGCAAATGGCTGTCCCAAGAAAGAGGGTCCCCAGCAGCCTGAACTGCTTCTGAGGCTGCTGGACTGTTATCACCTTGTTCTTGCTCATCTTGGTCCCATAAGACATATTTTTAGGAGCAGAATCAATGGTTATGGGTCCTTTGCTCCCCAAAATTTTAATTCTTGTTATCAGCTTGCTTGTACCACCTGTCTGCAGAAATGATTGCCTCTGCAGAGAGGAAGGGAATTCTCTTCCCCCTCCACCTGTCTGCACAGGTATGGGGGGGACACGGAATCCCAGGGGAGCACCTTCAAATGGAGGAATCCCCAGCTGCAGGTCCACAAGGGTGCCTCGCTCAGGCAGTAGCCAGGGTGGGAGGTTGGAGGCCAGAGGAGGGTCAGGTTTTTGACACGCACTACAGCGACACGGTGGTTAAAATTAGCCCACAGAGAGGAAACTGGCAGCACTGTGGAAGAGCAGAAGTTTCCTCTCACAGCTGCCTGGTGCAGTGGGGCTGATGCTGCTGCCAGCCCTCAATCACCATGGCACAGCCCATCCAGGGCACGGCACGGTGACAAGCCAGTGTCTGCCACACCAGAGTGTGTGGCGTTTACATTGCACAGGGTGTCCCTGGCTGTGAGGTGCCTGGCTGGGGTTCTGACCCTCTCCCCAGCTTCAGAATCCATGTCTTGGGAGCCTGCAGGAACCCTTTTGGGATGGGGGTCTCGGAGGCTCTGTACAAGCAAGCAAAACCAGGGTAGTTTAGGGGGGGCAGGAGGAGCTTGGGTGTCAATGTGGACTCTGTGTCCATAGCGTGTAGCACTTTTAGTCTCATTTGCTGACTTTCTCCCTATAAATCTGAGCTCCCTGGGGGTGACAGCAGTCAGCAGGAAGCACCAGGGGAACTGTGCAGGTGCAGAGTCCTGCTGCAAGGGGACAAGGGCTGAGCTGAGGCCAGTCCTGATGGAGGTGCTGGCAGAGCCTGTGCCACACGGGACAGGGCTGTGGAGGCACCAGGCTCTCATGCTCTGGAAACTCCATTTGAGAACCTCATAAATTGAGTAATTACCCAAGCTATTGAGTTTCCTTATGGCCAGATTCATCCCAGCCTCCCTGATGGGGCTCCCCAGTTGGTCTGTGAGATAGGCCTGTGAGACAGGGTCAGGCTGGAGGTGAGGAGGGGCTCGGCTTTTCTCAAATGCACCCACCCACCCACTCTTGCACCTGCATCCCTCCCCACCTTTTTGAGTGATATTGGGCAATGGAGCCAAAATGAAACATAGGGGTAGGGCACATAATTATTCTCTCATGGTTCATCAGGACTTTCCCCCATTTGGTGGGGCTGGGCAGGGTGCTGACTATCCCCTGGCAGTCCTGCAGTCTTGGGGTGCACAGAGGAGGCAGGACAAGACACCAATCAGTGCCAAGTGTCCTGACTTTGCCTACCTCCTTTTCCCTGTGGACAGTGAGCTGTGAGGCAAAGCAAACTCCTTCCATCCATGTTCAGAAGAGGGGCACCCTGCACATCCCTGCAATGCTGCCTGCATCCCGCTGGGCCTTCTATCCCCAAACATTTTCCCCTGGTTATTAGTCATCCGCTCCCCTTTGCACTGACTTTGTTTTCCTTTCCCTCTCCCCAACCCCCTCGTCCTCACCCCGTAGGTTATTGCAGCCGACTGCAAGAGGGTCACAGTTCTGAAGTATTTCCTGGAAGCCCTTTGTGGACAAGAAGAGCCTTTGCTGGCATTCAAGGGTGGAAAATATGTGTCAGTGGCACCCGTCCCAGACGCCATGGGAAAGGAAATGGGAAGCCAAGAGGGAAAACAACTGGAAGATCAGGTACCGTGCGGGAAGAGTGCGCCTCGGTGAAGGAAGAATCACCCCTGTGGGGCCCAGCCTCTGCCTGCCCTGCAGCTCCCGCTATTTATAGCTGGCGTAGCTGTGTGTGCATTTTATGGGGGGAGGCGGGGGGGCAAATGGTGCACAGCCCTTGTCTCCTGAGTGTGCTTCACTCATGCCCTTTCCTGCCAGTCCAGCCCGCCTGCCTCTATCTCATGCTCTGCTATGAGTTCCAGATGCTGCTTTTTCATACCCAGAGCAGGGGGAGCTTTAATAACGTGCAGCGCCACGGCCCCGGGAGAGGAGGTGGGCGAGGGGGTGTCAGGGTTCAGCTTCAGAATCAAGTTTATAGCCGTGGAGCTTGTTGCAGCAGAGGCCTGAGCTCCAGCCTCCAGCACACGTACAGGAAGAGCTGACATTGGCGCCCCGTCCCTCCCCTGCCTCTCACATCCTGATGTGATTAAGGAATTCAACTCTTGTTTTTCTGCCCTTGCTTGTTCCTGTAGGCCTTGCTTCACTCCAGGCTCCGTGTGTGTGTTTAAGGGCCCTGCCAGCCGCTCTGCAGGTTGACTCTTTTCTTCTGTTTAATCTTGCAGTTGGAAAGGCCAGGGAAACAGGAGAGAGGGGCAGAGGCGTTGGGAACGGGAAGCTGGGTGGCCCAGCACTGCCCGGGCTCACTCTGACTCCCCTTCCTGTGCCGAGGCCCGGCACTCAGAGCCAAAGGGGTATTGCCTCATGCAGGGACAGCACCTCATCTCTGTTCCATGACTCCATGTGTCCCAGGGAGCTGACAGCTGGAAAAGCCCAAAGCAGGACTGCTCAGCACCCTCTTTGTCCCAGCATCCAGCTCCAGCTGGGCAGGGGACAGATTTTGAAGGATTTTTTTTTGCACTGAGGCTCAGAGCAAATCCCCATACACCAAGAGATGTCTCTGTAAAGGTGAGAGACCTGGAACTTTATCCTCTTCTGGAGAAGGTGCTGGAGATTTTCAAACTGATATACAGGATATGGGGGGATATTTAAGTTCTACCCAGTGTCATGACAGGGATGGTCCTGTTCTCCAGAACACTTATTTTGTTGGATCAATGTCTCCAATTCCTGCTATGAACAAGCACTGTATGAGGATAACTCCCTCCTGCCCCATCACCAAGTCTCTGCTTGGCTGTGGGAACCTCTCCATGAGCTTGTTGTGCAACCCTGGAGCTTCCTCCTTGGGCTCTGATCTCAAGGAAGCTTCCAACTCCTCACCAGTGTGACCACCACCACTCTGGGCAAGCGGGTCCCAACCCACCACAGCAGATCTACATCCAACAGACACTTTTCCCGGGGGCCCTTGCACCACACTCTCCCTCTGGCAGCATCCCCCCATCCCCTGTGGTCCAGGCTGTCCCCTGACAGAAGGAACTGAGCCTGAGCGCTCCATCTTCCTCCTTCCCATGCCTAAAAAGTCACAAGGAGGGAAGAGTAGGTGGTTCTGTGGCCAGGCGGGTGTGAGGCCTTGGTGAAATGATCGAGTGAACAACTGTGCAGTGCTGGGGTTGTTCTAAATTAAGACCACAAGTCCCTTCTGCTGCCACATGCAATGGCAGCCTGCACAGGGCAGGGAGTGTAGCCACACTCTTACTCCTCTGTGCAGCCCTCTGGGCGCTCAGAGTAGGTCTTCCTGCCTGGTTGCCAACAGGGAACTCTTCCCAGAGCCTCAAAACCCTTGGCTTTTCTGCAAGGAAGGGAGATGGGCAATGGCAGGGCTTAGGAAAGACTGTGGTCACTGCAGTGGAGAACAAAGGGGCCTGGGTGAGATGAGGGGGCTGTCAGCAGGAGTGGCAGAGTTGGATCTTTGGCAGCACATGTGGGACATGTGTTGAGGAACAGGGACTTCTGGGCTCCCCTTTGGGCATGGGGAGAGCAACTAAGCTGCAGCAGAACTTGGTCGTGACTGATGTCCAGTTAGATACCAGCCACCGCCTCCCACCCTTCTGTCCCCCAGAGATTTGGGTGCATGGGAAGAAGCCAGTATGGCCTTCACCAGGAGACAGAACAGCGTGGCTCCTTCTGGGGTCTTCAGGCAATACAGGCATACTGGGAAGGGTCTGCAGAACTCCTGGTGGGGAACCCCAGGGAAGGGTCTCTAGGAGAGGGAGAAGATGCAACATGTTCTAGAAGTGCTTGTGTGGGCAGAAAGTTGGAGAACCTTNAGGGAAGGGTCTCTAGGAGAGGGAAAAGATGCAACATGTTCTAGAAGAAAGTTGGAGAACCTCGAGTTCACATCAAACTTTAAAGTCAAGATTCAGTGTCTCCTTCTGAAACATCTTTTGCAACCCACCTAGACTGGGTGACTGCAGGAATCCCTCTGACCTGTTCAGAAACCAAAACAGAGAAGGGCAAGAGGCTCTTTGCTGTCCTGGGTTCATGGATTTGAGGTTCCTGTCAAGGTGACCGGCCTGTGTGCCCAGCCTGGGATGAGGCAGCAGTGTTAGAGCAGCTTCATAAAGCAGCATTTGCTCCAAGGGATGTGCAGCCTAAACAGCCAGGCAAAGCAGAGAGACAGGGAAATACCATGGTTTCTCAGAACTGCAGGCTGTAAAACGTGAGTGACTCACCCAAGGCTGTGGGAAGATTTTTCCAAGGTGAGGAAGAGGGTGTGATTTTAAAATAGAGTGTAAAGCTGGGCTGCCCCTGCCCTGTGCCTGGTCACTGCCTTTCCTGCCCTGTTACCTCCTGTCTCACCTTGTCATTTCCTGGATGTTTACTATTAATTGGCTTCTTTTGGATGTTTAGAAATAGTCAGTTGCCCATCAGCAACGGGTGATGGACCATGCCTGACAGGGATTTGTCTGCTGGAAGAGGGAGAGCCCAACAAGAGCGATCCCTGCCACCAGCATCCCTTACAATGACTTTTCTCCTGTTTTTCTCTCTTTCTGCATTTCCTGGAAGAAGGAAGATGATGTGAGGATTGAGGCATTTGAAGATGATTCGGAGACTGAAGGCAGTGGAGGAGAGATGGACATCAAGGAGCTCAGAGCCAAAAAGCAAGCCCTAGCCAGGAAAGTCGCTGAGCAGCAGCGTCGTCAAGACAAGATTCAGGTAGGATGGGCTGACCCCACCTCGCTGTGTCGGTGGTGCACAGCTGTTTTCTTGCCATTCTTCAGCAGCCTCTTAAGATGTCCCATAGCACCTTGATCTTCCCTGGTCTAGGTGCCCTGCAATGCTTCTGTGAAACCCAGCAGCAAGCTCAGCTTTGGCCCTTTGGAAAGGCCAAATCGGAGTTGCTGTTCCCACCCTGGGTAAGATCTGCCCTCCCAGGCCCTGAGATGAATGTTCTGGGGACTCCTGGGACCCTCTTGAAGCCAGACACAATGTCCCTATGAAGCTGCCAGCACACCCAGGAGCCCTTGCAGGGCAGTGCTTTAGGTGTGGTGCTGTGTGTGCCAGGCAGTGAGCTGTCCCCCCACCCAGGGCAGAGGCTCCATGGTTCAGTGAGAAATCAGCTTTCCTGTGCAGCGGGGCACAGGCAGACGGGGAGAGGGTGGGACACGAACAGCAGAGTTCATGCAGGAGCCAGCAGCGGAAAAATAGTCTGCGAAAGGCTGCTGCAGCCAGAACGTTGCCATCGTTATGGGGACAAACAAGACGGGATACAGGTGATCCTGGCCTGGCCCTGGCCTGATCCGAGCGTGTTTCCCAGTGGGAACTGGTGAAGTAAACTGGTTGGATTGGGAGCAAGCGCCTGGCGATGCACCCTGTTGCTTTAAGAGGAATCTCACATGCATGGCTGTTGGCTGCCTCCTTGCTCGCAACCCCTCTTTCCTCCAGCCTCGCAGCCCAGATGAAGATTTCTCAGCAGAGGAAAAATTCTCCCTGGCTCCCCTCCCCCTCACCTCCGCCCTCTCTAATGCCCAGGGCCCTTCACTTCCATAATTCTTCATTTTCCAGCCTTGAACGTAAGCCAGACACATCTGTCTGGCCATATGCGTGAACTCTGCAGTGTGTGCCGAGGTGGTTGTAAAACAGGGCTGCTGAAGGCCCTACTGGGAGAGCCTGCACATGTGTACCCTCCGGCTACTGGCGCCGGGCCCAGAACCACTGCGCTTCGCTTTTCCAAACCCACCCCAACCTTTTCAGATTTCGCCTTTTTTCTTTTTTCATTTGAATTTGGAGCAATTCATATCAAGGCGAAGGTAGAAGTTGTGCCGGGAGGGAGGGGCCGCCCCCGCAAGCGAGTCCATTATTGTTGGCAGGTACCTGGGTCACGTTAATACAAGGAGGAAGAAAGCAGCAGCGAACGAGTGAGAGATTGGAGAGATGGGCTGTAAATTAAAGCGGCCTGAAGCCTTCCAGCCTCCCAGGGTTGTTAAGCGGGAGGTGTAAGTAAATTCCCCACTTCCCACTGCCTTGTACAGACACAGCAAACAGGAACTGCACATGTTCAGGGAGGGCAGCGTGCAGCAGATCCCGACCCCGGCGACCAGCGCAGCTGCAGCCGGGCCCCCCGGGATGGCCGCTGCCCATTCTGCAGGGAGAGTGGGGGCTGCCTGATGTTGTCAGGGGCTTTCTCCCCCCGGCGTGCTCCTCCCTTCCTCCCCGGCCGTGCTGGGGCCGATGCTCGCAGGCAAAGAGAGGTCAAAATGAGGGTGTGGGCAGCTTCAGGGGCTGCACAGCTGAGAGCTGAGGTGCAGTTGGAGTCTGAAGGCGCGGGGTGGAGGAGAAGTCCTTAGGGCTTCAGTAAAGTCATCCAGTCCATAGCTGGCTGGGAATGGCCTGGAGCAGAACATGTGTGCCTTCCCCAGTCTTTTCCCTGCCCTGGTACTGACCACGCAGCTGGAGAAATGGAGGAGCTGGGATGGAAAATGCTGCTGGGGGAGGCCAGGCTGGAGCCAGCTGAGCATCCACCCCCTCCACTTTCCCTCTTAGCCTGTGATCCTTGACCTTTCTGCTCTTCCCAAGAAATTTTGCATTTCATGGTACCTGGGGACCTTCTGCCTTTCCTGTTACAGCCTCTCACTGCCCTGGGGAGCATCTGCTACTCTCCAAGTCCCCCTTTCATTATCCTGGGGACAAGCCACAGCTCCCTCCGAGTCCAACAGATGTGGCTCCTGTCTCAGGACACTGAGAGCCTCAGCTCCTCATTCAGGACTGTGTGACTGTACCTGCACAGTGGTGGGGACTTCAGTCCAGGTGCTGTGGCTGCCTCCTGTATAATCTGTGATGGTGTGTGCAGGGACTCAGGGTGCAGGGCAAAGCCTTAATCTCTTGGCCATCTGGTTTCTTTCCGTGGAAAAGGAAGAAGTTTTACGGCCTCACCTGAGACCTGCAGAGCTATACTTCTCACAGGTGAAGTCTCTGCCTTCTCCCCAGCAGGTTTTCCTGCACTGTCCCTGCCTTTGGCCTGCTCCCCACCTCTGGCAACCCGGCTCTGCTGCTGATGGAGATCACCCACCCAACGCTGTCCCAGGTTCACTGCTGCTGCGGGGCATCCCTGTGAGTCCTTGTTGCAGCCCCCATGTTAGGGTCACGTTCACACCTTCAGGGGAATTTGGGCTTCACTGCAATCCTTCAGTCCCTGTTCTGGCTGGTGACATGGCTTTGGCTTAAGCTGCTGGGGAGCACAAGTCCAGGCAGGGTACATGGCAAATGGGGTGATCTTCCACCAGCATCAGCTACAGAGGGAACAGGAGAGCTCAGCTCCATTCCCCTACACGAGCATGGACCCCAAAACTATCACTCTGAGGGGGAAAGATAGGCTAGAGCAGGATCAGGTCTCTTGTGTCCCTGGGCAGCCCTTTGCTGCCTGGTCCTGAGCAATGGGTTGGCAGCTGCTGCCTGGCTCCACTGCCAGTCTGTCTCTGCTCTCGCTGCACACCCAGACTGGGACAGAGTTGGTGACTGCTGGTGACATCAGCCATGCATCGGGACGAACTGAAAGACCAGGAATATCCCTGAGTGCTGCCCAGGTATTTGGAGAAGAGGCCGTGCAAGCAGGTGGACAAGAGGACGTGGCAACGACACTGCCTGGGGCAGGCAGCGTTCTCAGTCAGGGCCGTCCCCAGCCCACGCCAGGTCCTGCCGTGCTCTCCCAGGCGCCCCTGCTGCTTGGCCAGGCCCTTGGTCCATGCTGTTCAGTGTCCCCTGTCCTTTGTGCCGCTGCTGTGCGCTGGGAGCGGTCGAGTTTCCTGACCGGTTGAAAACATCCCACCTGAAACATAACAGGCTCTTCCTCTGGATGCTGCTATTGTTTTGCTCAGCATTACAGAAGCAGCTTAACCGGGGCGGCCAATTATGACATGTCTTCCCAAAATAGCCGCTCTCCTGTCCCTTCTGAGCCCACGGAACGGCCGCCCCCTTAAGATGCAGCCGCTCCTTTGTGGCGGTAGTGTGAGTAAGTGGCTAAATATAGCCGTGTCCCATTCACGCTCTCCTCGGCGCGCAGGAACAATGCCGCGGGCGCACACGCGCCGACACGCACCTGCCTGGGAGCGGGTGCCTGCTGGCTGCGGAAGGCGCACACCCACCCACGGCGGCTCCGCCACGGCGGCGGCCCCAGTGAGCTACCAGGCACGGGGCACGTTTACTCCTGAGGAAGACGCTGGAGACAAACCTTGGGAGGAGGAAGCCCCTCGAGGAGAGACTAGAGAGGCATTGTTCTCCGCCCTGGAAAATCCGCCTCTGGTCCCCACGGAGCACAAGGGGCTGGACGGGGCACTGGCGCTGGGTTTCCCCGCGGTTGGAGGAGCGGGTTGTGACAGGAGAGGCAGTGGCAGGATGGTGATGGTCGATGTGACCTGGCAGAGCGGTGTGACCCCATGTGACCTGTCCCGAAGGCAGCAGGGCACTTGTCTCTGCCAGGCTTTAGCTCCAGGCCTTTCCACCATCCTGGCACCACGGGCAGAGGAGCTCGGGAGTCTGTGTGTGGAGCCCCAGGGATCCCTGTGGAGACCCTGTCCTGTTTTGCGCTGGTGATGGAGACCCTCAGGTCACCCCTCTGTCACTCTGTACGAAGTCCTCTCTGGTGTCCTGGCTTTTGGGGGACCCGCCCCCTGCCCACCCTGGAAGCCCTCACCCGGGCATTGCCTTCCGGGGAATCCCCCAGGTGATCCCAGCTGATGGATGAGCTGGGAATTTGGGACTGTGTGTGCAGGAGTGTCTGATCTCAGTGCTGCCACCAGCTGGGGCAGCCGGGGGAGCCACCTCCGGCTCCAGCCCAGCTCCTGGGAGAAGCCCCCATGGCCGGAGCAGCGGGATGGGCAGGGGGCTGCGGGTGGGAGCAGCCCTGAGGCCACAGCGTGTGGGTGTAGGAGGCAAGGGGATAGAAGAGTGGAAGCCCTGGGGGGGAGCAGGGACCCCCCAGCCTCAGAGGTTCTCTGCCACATCCAGCACTGTGGGGTCACCCTGCCACCGAGCCATGCAGTGTGTTTGACCCAAATAAGCCAAGGCTAAAATCCGGCTGTCGGAAAACACTTGGGCCAGGATGAGGCTGCACCTCTGCTGTTCTATCCACTCCACTCTCTCCAGGTGTCTCCAGACCCCACCTCTCAGCAGGACACACAGGACTGCCATCTCCATATGTTCAGATCAGGGAAACTGAGGCATGGTGGGACTGGTATTTTGTTTCTGGCACTGGCAGCAGCACAGAAGCTGGGCCCCAGACATGGGCATCCCGATCTGCATCCCCACGTTCCCCTTCCTCCCCACGGGACCATGCCCCATGGGCCGGCAGAAGGGTTAAGGCAGAACTCGCCTCCCCGGTTCCCCACACATGGGCTCCCTTTCATCCCTGGCATGGGGCCAGCCAGCGTCCGCATGAATCACAGGCCACTCCTCTCTCCCCCAAACCCTTTGGCCAGAGGCTTCTGCAGCCTTTTACTCACACAAACAAAAATAAATCTCGCTGCCGGCCTCTGAACTCTGCAAAGGCGAGTTTCCCTCTGGCTCCCCGAGCGGCCCGGAGCTGTGCGCGGGGACTTGGCACGCTCCCCGCCGACCTCGCTCTTTCACTCCCGGCGCATCCTGTGTCCTTCTCTCACCGGGCGGCCCGGCGAGCGGAATGGGACGTGACGGCCGGCACAGGCGTTGCTGGCGGCTGCCAGGAATCAGCCGGGTACAGCCTCCGAAAGCCGCCGGGGCAAATGCCACACACGAGGGTACTGCCCTCCCCGCCGTCACCCCCGCGCCCCCGGCCGGAGGGGTGGGTGAGCTTCCTGCTCATACTCCTGAGGTCACCTGCACGGCCTGGGGTGAGTCCTGGGGTTAGGAGCTGTATTGGGGTGCAGGTAGGGGGTCACCTCTTGCCACCAGCTCTTGTTTATGTAGGACTGTTGCCATTCATTGGCGACTGGGTGGTTTCCCCCCCACTTCCTGCAGCCCTGGGGCCATTCATCTCTTTGGGACATGCCGCTCTGGGTCTGTGCATTGGCCAATGGGGCCCTTCTCCATCTCCCCATGGCAAGCGGAGCAGGGTCTGATGCCTTCCAGGGGCAAGCATCTCCTCCTGCACCCCAAAACCCTGTGGAAACACCCCACCTGCTGCTCTTCTCATGGCAAGGAGGCAGCAGCAGCACTGTGCTGGGGTTGACTCCAGGTTGTCCCTGACTGTAGCTCTTCCTGTGCTACCAGTGAGTGCCAACATCTCCCTGGGTGAAGGTAGAGCACAGTCAGGGATGGCATCCAGCACCTGGCTGATGCAGAGCATCAGTGTGGGGACACTGGTGTGTCCCTTGTGTCCCTGGCATGCAGCAGGCAGGACCTGGTTGCTTCTTGCTCTGCCTGTCTCCCCTCAGGGTCTGTGGGAGCTGTGTCCCCAGTACCAGCACAACCAGAAGGAGGGTGGGAGGCACGTGGTGAGGTTCTGTTTGCTGCCTTGCCTGGAGACACTTGTGGGAGGTGGCAGCATCAAGCCGCCTTGATTTAAAGCCAGATGACAACACTTGGAAATGAATTAAAAACCTCTTCTTTCCATGGCCACTGCTGGCCCGTGCAGCTCGTCATTCCAGGGCGCCTCCGAGGCTTTGGCATGACTGAGGAAGGGTTGGGATCCTCACTGTGAGCAGGGGGAGCTCCCCATAACTTTGAGCAGAACAGAATTGGTGGTTGCTGTGTGACTCAGGGGCACATCTGATGGGTGCAAGCCTGATTTCAGAAGGGTTTGCATGGTGGATGTGTTCCACAGCAGCACTGCTGTGCTCCATCGGTGATCAGTTCCTATTAGAGGCAACAAACATCAGTGAGTCCAGGGAAGCTATTTTTAAGTAGAGGAAGCACTAGAATAGCATCCTGAGTTTTTTAAGCCTGCGACTTACTAAAGAGCCCAAGTACTTAGAGAGCCTCGAAAGTCATACGTGAGCTCTGGGGTCTCATTTTGGCAACTGGCATTGTCCAGAGGTCCAGGTGCAGCCCCAGAGGGCAGCCAGTGAACCCCAGCAGACCCTCCCCCTATGAGTTTGAGCAGATTTGGTTTTGGCGGGTGCAGAGTGCTCAACCAAGGACAGTACTGTGAGTTTTCAGGGCTGGAACCCACCTGGTTTCCCAGCTGGGTGGCAACGGAAAAGGCAAGGCATGTGCAGGAGGTGGTGAGACAGCAAGGGACATGCTTAGCCAAGGATCCCCACCCCACAGACCTCTGGCTGGCTGCTCGGGGTCCCTGTGTTAGGATGCTCTTGGCAGGAATTGTGTGTCCCAAACTGGTTTGTTTTGGCTGTTGTCGCCTTGAGCTGTTTCCATGTAGAGCCCCAGAACCCTTATCCTCCAGCTCCCTGTTCTCCCTGCTGGTCTCTGTCAGGGTCAGTCTCTTGGCACTAGTGCAGATGGTCCTGGCAACTGCCAGTCCCATAAATGGAACAGTTCCCAAAACCCTTCCATTTTCAGTGCTGGTCCCAGTTCTTCCCAGAGTCTGGGCAGGGCTGTTTTCCTAAGAAAGTGCTCTCCTGGAGTCTTTTGCCATCCTGCTGTGTACTGTGGGCCTGCAAGAGCTGGTGTTTGGGATGTGCAGGGGGATGAATGAAGCCTCCTCTCAGTCTTCTTCATATGGATGCATGCATGTCAGCCAGGCTTATCTTCTGCTCTCAGGATCCACGGGTCATAGGGCTGACATCCTCCTTACTCACCATGTGTCCTTCCTTCTCCTCCAGGCTGTGCTGAAAGACCAGAGTCAAATGAGGCAGATGGAGCTGGAGATCAGACCTGTTTTCCTGGTCCCGGACACCAATGGTTTCATTGACCACCTTAGCAGCTTGGTCACTCTGCTGGACTGCAGGAAGTTCATCCTGGTGGTGCCCCTGATTGGTGAGTAGGGCTAATAGGTATGGTGGGGGCTCCCCCTCTCCCCTGGTGTGGTCTGTCTCTCTCTTCTGGCTCCCTCTCTCCATGCCCCACATGCCCATGGTGCCTGTGTGGTCTGGAGCTGGTCAGCTCATGCCGTGGCACTGGACCTCATCCTGCCCTGTCTCATCCCAGTCGTTATTGGCATTCCTTCAGCCCCTGTCATCCTTGTCCCTTCCTGCCAGCCTTCTGCCCACAGCACTCATCAAACTCTCCTCCTGGTGTATTTGGGGGTGCCAGGGGCTGGGAGAAGCAGATGAGTGTTAAATGGGATTTGGAGGGAATTTTGAAGGGAGCAAGGAGGAGGAATTGTTAAACAATCAGAGCAGATAGCTTATCCCAGCTGAGCTGGGGCTTAGGCAGCCTGAGCAAATGGCCGGCCTGTGTCCCAGTGTCTCGGAGCTGCTCAAGCCCAGCCCTTCTTTTTATCCTTATAAAGCTCGCAGTAAAAACAGCAAGCTGGTTCCCGTTATTGGTAAACACTCACCCTGGCAGATAACGGCTGTGCTGCTGGGTGGTCTCCCAGGGTGGCGGGAGGATTTGGTTAGATGCCTTTGCTCTGATTGTTTGATCATGCTCTGGGCTGGAGGTAGCATTCCTCCAGCCAGTGTCACTCCGGCGCCTGGCACATCCTGGTGCCAGCCTGGCACTCAGAGGATCCCCAAGGGCAGCAGGAGAGGCTGGCACAGGAGTGGGGCTGAGCCTCACAGAGCCTGTGGGCTGCCCCATCTCATCCGCAACCACAGCAGGCTGGGGGCCAGCTGTGTCCCATGGACACCTCCAGGGTCCAGGCAGTGAGGTGCTTACCTTGTGGCCTGCTGCATGCAGGGGTGCTGCCCTCCAAGCTTCCTTCTCAACCCTGGGGTCCAGCAGACATCTCTGCCTGCACCAGAGCCAATGTCCAGCTGCCACCCATCCCTGCAGGGCGAGCAGCCCAGCTCAGGAGAGATTCCTGGGGCTGGAAATGGGACCCCTGGGTGGGAGGAGCAGGGCTGGATGCCTGCCCAGCTCAGCACAGGAGGTGCCAAGGAGCATTGTGGCTTGGCGTTGCAGTGCCAGGGCTTTGTGTCGAAGCAGAGGGAAGGCAGTCAGGAGCACCTGCAGAGCCTAGGCAGCCCTGGGGGCTGTGGAGCATATTAACACCTAAGAGAGCTGGGACCTGCCCTGGAGCCAGGGCCCTGCCTCCCAGTGCACACCTGTGGTTGCCGTGAGGCTTCTCCATCAAACCACAGCCAGGGGCAGCAGGAGAGCTGAAAACTCTGGTCCTCTCCCTGTCCAAGATGCTGCTGCCCCCAACCTGCAAAAGGGGCCTGGTCTGCCCTGCCACAAGCAGGACTGAGCACCTTCAGTGCTCTCCTGTCCTGCTGCCTTCTCACACAGCCCATCATAGGAGGGACAAAGTAACTCATCTCCCACTGCTGCCATGAGCCTCCCCAAAGCACCCCAAAGCCACCGACTCCCCGTCCATGCCAGATGTTGGTCACATTTCCCCTTCTCCCCCAGGAAAGGCATGAGTGTGGACAGGAGGAAGCCATCCCCTGGGGTGAAACAGGGGCCTGTGACTGCTGGGGACAGGGGGCTTGGTGCCAGACTGGAGATAGGCACAATGCCCTTCCCCCGGCACTCCTTCCTGCTCTTCCTGGGGATGCAGCAAGGGGTTAAGCACTCAGCTTCTCGTTGGGTTTGTTTCTCTTGCTCTTTAACCTGCTCTGTGCTCCTTGAGCCTGACCCCGCCATGGAGAAGCCAGGCCTGGTGCAGAAGCACAAACAAGCCTCCCCTTTGAAGCCTGTTTAGCTTGGAAGCAGGAAGGCGGATTTCGGGAGGGAATACCAGCTTTTCCTGTTTGATGTTCCGTTCTTGCACGGCTCCCCCCACCCCGGGCCCAGCCGTGCATTGTGTGGAAATGGCAGCATCAGGTCGGTAGCAAGAAGAGTCTCCAGCCAGGGAAGAGCAAAGCAACTCCATGAAGATTTAATTGGAATACCCAGACAGTGAGTGCCAGTCTCACCATGGAACAGAGTGATCACGCAGGCTCCCCGGGCAGTGATTCACAGCACTGGGGAGAGGCCTCAGACCCCGAGCTCTCTCCCCGAACCCCCCAAGGAATGCATAGTTCCCACTTGAACTCAGGACTTGGCTCCAAGCTCGGAAACAATCTTCAGAAATGAAGCCATGGCTAAAACACACACACTGTGCGCGCAGAGGCTCCGCCGCACACACGTGCACACCAGCTCTCTCGCGCTCACAGCTCTGTGCACACACAGCCCCGTGCACGGTCACAGGCAGGGACACTTGTTTGCACATCTGGGTGCATGTTTGTGTGCCCAGCCTTGCCACCAGAGGCAAGGACGGGCACGAAAAGGTGTGTCCAGATGTGTGCACGAGCGTTGTCTCTTGCACACACACACTTGCTCTGCAAAAACAGCAGCTCTTCCAGCTGCCCCAATTCCCGAGGGTAGGTCCCTCCTGGAGCTCTGAAGTCCCTTGGGCTTAGGGGGCTGGAGCAGCTGGAGTTGCCGACTGCTTGGCAGCAGTACAAGAGGTTCCAGTTAAGGTGAGCAGGCTGGGAATCCACCTGCATTCCAAGCTCATCTCGAGTCAGGACAGATGTGCAAAGCCAAATGGGTGAGGTGTTGAAAGAAGCGTGTTCCCTGCCAGGAGCATGGGATGGTGGCTTCAGGTGGGAAAATACGGCTGGAATTTTTGTGGGAAATAGTGCCAGGGTGGGAACTGCCTGCTTCCTGTTCCCATGTGCAGCCCTGCAGCAGGAGAGCAGAAGCTTTCCATGTCAGACAGTGCAGAGCCAGGCATTGCCACGAGGGCGGGAGGCACAGTGCCACAGGCCATCAGTGTGCTTGGAGGTGGAGGAGCAGGATGCAGGAGTTCAGGGTTTCCTGACACCCACAGGCACGGACGTGCCATTGGTCATGATGCAGGAGGTGGGGTGGGAGGCACAGCAACACTCCCCAACATTTCGCAGGGCAGAACCAGTTGCCCTTACCAGTTACACTGTGGGAGCGAGCTGCCTGCACTCTCAGGGCCAAGCCAGGTGACCCATGGAGGTGGAAGGCAGCAAAGCTTTTCCAGACCTGCAGCCAAGTCCAGGAGCACAGGGACACTGCGGCAGCTGAACCCAGATTTCCTGAGCCAGCTCCCAGTGCCCCGGCCCCAAGGCCTTGGCAACTTAAATGCTCCAGCAGCAGGTCATGGGAGCACCTTGTCCCGTAGTAACTGTACCTCCTCTTCCTGTTTGAAGTGATAAACGAGCTGGATGGCCTGGCCAAGGGCCCAGAGATGGAGCACCGGGCTGCGGGCTATGCCCGCCAAGTGCAGGAGAGAGCCAGGAAGTCCATCGAGTTCCTGGAGGAACGATTTGAGAGCCGGGACAACTGCTTGAGGGCTCTGACTAGCCGAGGCAACGAGCTGGAGTCCATCTCCTTCCGCAGTGAAGACACCACTGGCCAGCAGGTAAGAGGCATCCCAGACACTGAGAGCTGAGAGCTACTTGCCACCACCTCCGTGGGGAAAATCAGGGATCCTGGGGTCTGTGAGCTCTGGGCAGGGGTAGCTCTGTCCCCCTCTTTGCAGGTGGCTGAGCTCATGTTTCGGGTTGGAGCAGCCCTGCTCTCTGCTGAGCTATGTTGGGGTGTCTCGAGGTGGTGCAGTAGTCAGGGTGGTGGGGATACAGGGTTTTCCCTGCCAAGGGTAATGTTGCCCTTTTTTTCCAGGGAAACAATGATGACCTGATTCTGTCCTGCTGCCTCCACTATTGCAACGACAAGGCCAAGGATTTCATGCCCTCCAACAAAGGTAGAATATCCTCACATCCTCTTTGTCCCTTCTCTGCTGCATTCCACAGACTCTTCCCATTTCTCTTTCATGGCCCTTGGATCTGTTCTCTCCTGCATTTTGCCTCTTTCAACACCAAGGTGCCACCTCCTGCCTCCGGTCAGCCCCAGGCTGTCGCCCTCCCACCTCATTGCCAAATGTGCACCTCACAGCACTTTGGGGATGCCCTGGCCTAGAACATAAATGTCCACAGAGCCATTTTTGTGGTGACAAAAGGCCAGTAAGCACCTCCTCCCCGTGCCCCCTGATGCCTTCTGCCCAGGGCTCTTTTCCCTCCTGATTCCTGGTTGGCATCGGCCATGTGTGCTGGGACCAGACAGCCCCCCAGGCTGTTGCCAGGGTGGCGGGATGGGAATCGCATCAGCAGCTGCCCAAGAAATCAACCCGCATTTGTCAGTGCGAATTCTTAGCAGCTTAACTTGTCAGATTCACAGAGAAACCGTCACCAAATGTTTATGTGCAAATGATGCTGAATTTTGAAATCATGTGGATTATGGGGAATGGGGCCTGACAAGCTGACAGCCTCTGGTTTGTAACAAGGAGGCGCGTCACCAGCACGGAGCAGAGGATGTTTATTGTTACACATTTCTTAAAGTGTCCGCGCAAAACCTTCCAATCCCGCTTTCAGCAGCCCTCAATCCCCAGCCTGCCTTCCCACTGATCCCCCAATCCCTTTCCTCCTGGCACAGGCCAGCTAGGTGCTGGCCTCACCATCCCCAGCCCCAACACTGTGACCATAGCCCACATTCCTGGCCACCCTCCCCTTCCCCTCGTCCTGCCGCTCCCTGCACAGCCAATCTGGGCCCATTTTGGGCTCCCATAAACTCTGTTTTTTCCATTCCCGTCCTGGCTCGGAGGCACTGTGTTTCCTGTGCTCATAGGAACAGTACTCTGGTCACAGGACCCAGCTGCTTACACATACCCCATATGCTTCCCCTGCCTCGCACACACGTAAGCGTGGCTCCCACATCCCAGCCCAGCACGTTGCGTGCGGGGCAGCTCATCCATCTGGGGGCAAGATCCCTTCAGTTATTTCTCAGGCATCAACTCTCTCTGGCTGTCTGAGCCCCAGCCAGAAACGCCTCAGTGTCAGTGGCAACTCCAAAAAAGCTGCACAAAAAATAAGGGGTGGCTTTAGATCTTATAATGAGATCAACAGAATAATAGCACCAGCTTCCTGCTGGAGCCAGGGTCGCAGGCTGTCTTCCTGACCTGGGTCAAGCAGGGACCTCCTCTTCCCAGCCTGTGCCCAGTCCACCACCCTCCTGTGGGCAGCGGGCAGCAATCACAAATCATCCCTGGGCAGCACGGTGAGGGAAGCAGACCTTTGGGATGAAGGGCAGTCTCTGAGCCATGCCAGGAAACCTTGGAAGGGAGCAGTGAGCTGGTAGCAAGGAGTGTGGGGAGACGCACCGTGGGATGAGTGTGAGGGCTGAGACAGAGCAGGCAGATCTGAACTTCCCTCCAATCTCTCTCTCTGTTTCATTGCAGACGATCCCATCCGTTTGCTCAGGGAAGTAGTTTTGCTGACGGACGACCGGAACCTGCGAGTCAAAGCGTTGACCCGCAACGTGCCGGTGCGGGACATCCCCACCTTCCTCAAGTGGGCCCAGGAGGGCTGAGGGGGCCGAGCAGGGCCGACGGCCCCTGAGCAAGTCACGCAGCCTTTATGGTGGGAGCCCAGCTTCAGCGGCGGCCTCGCCGTGCTGCCACCAGCCAGCCCACCACGAACAATAAACGCCACGTCTTCAACCCACCCCAGAATGGCCGTGCTGCAAAGGGCCCCCCGAGGGCAGACCAGCCAGGAAGGTCATTGCTGTGGATGGTTCACGTGGAGGCTGGGCTGTTGAGGGTCCCGCCAGCCTTTGGGCAGTACCAGCATGGAGCTGGCGAGCCCCGCTGGCAAGGGAAGCTTTGGGTGAGCCCCTGTGCTGGATAGCCAGCCTTTTGCTTGGTTTGCTTGGGTGCAGAGAGTTCGAGTCATGCGTTGGTGGCTCTTTGAGTTTGTAGGCTGCATAGGGCAGAGATTGGGGACACGCTGGCACAGACTTTGGGATTGCTTAGTCTAGCCTGTGCCCCTTGGAGAGGCCATGGATTTTCAAGGGCAGGTTCCCTCCTGCCCCAGCCTGTTCGTCCTGCGTGGCCCAGACAGCCCCAGGCCCCTGGCCCCTTCCCCACCCTGCGCCACCCAACACAGGCGTCCTGCTTGAAGAGGGGCTTGTCCTCTCCCTGGTGCAGGATTTGCTTGTTGAGTTTCATTTCTTCAGTGTAGGTTAGTTTTCAGGTGTGTGCCCTGCCTGCTTTGCTGAGGAAGGCTTTGAACACCCCCAGTAACCCACAGCTGCTTTGTCCTGATCCTCTGCCCACCCCACCCATTACCTGTCCCTTCTGTTCTCCCCCAAACCCCTTTGTCCCACCCTGCTACCTTTAGGCATGCTTTTGACCTACGAGTGAGGCTAATAAAATTCTGCAAGGACCCCAGGACCAACTGTCCCACAGGTCCCATGTCTCCTCACATTGCCACAGGCTCCTCTTCCATGTGGAATCCAGCTTCTGCCCATGGCTACAGGGCTGGGCAGAGCTAGAACGAGCCGGGGCAACACTCAGTCCCCCATTACTTGCCCAGCTGAGAGGGTCGTCTCCCAAGGTGCCCCATGGATGGAGCTGTTGGCTCGTCCCTGGGACATTCCACACTGGCATCTGGGGTTCGGGTGCTGCTAAGCCAGCCACACCCCGTGTTGTCCCATGACCAAGTGTCCTGTCCCCAGTGACACACCAGATACAGAAGCTAAGAGGGAGTATTAACCCCTGAACTGGAGCTCCTGGAGCTCTGTCAAGTCCCAGTCCCATGAGCCGAGGGTGGGAGCGACCCCAAGGCCGTCCCCAGTCCTTGCTGGGGCGCCGTGGTTGTGGGAGGGAAGCGTCAAAGGTGGCAGAGGAAGCAGCAGGACAGAGCCCTCCATTTTCCTTTCCTGCGTGGGTGGCTTGGACCCAGTGTCTGCATCAGGAAGCCCAGTTACCCCTGTTCCAGCTGCCCAGCCTCACAGCAAGGGCCAGCACCGGGGTCGGACCCTCAGCAGCACGATGGAGTTGTGCTGGCTAACCTGTGCCAGGGGAGATGGTCTGTGCTGTGGGGCAGAACCTGGCCCACGGAGACTTTGGGGTGCCTACAGCTGCTGTAGGGCACACTGAGGTATTGTGAGCCCACCCAAGGCCATGGCACAAACAGCACCCACGTCCCAGTTCCATGCCTACAGCCATGCTGGCTGTCAGCGTTGCGGAGACCTTGCCTTCTCCTCCATGCAAGGTGTGTTTCAATGTTTGTTTTCTAATGGCGCTGCCCCAGCACCGCTTTCTGAGGCCCTTCCCGAGGCACCACCACTTGGAAGGCCCTGTGGCTCTGTCAGCACTGGTCCCTTTTGCCGTGTCACAGGCTCGGCCATGGGACAGTCTTGGTGCCAGCAGACCAGCTGGCACAACAGTGAGTGGAGCTTGAGCACCCCGTGCCTGGGTGCCATCCCTGCCAGGCTCCTGAGAGCCCATGTCCTGGGGCAGTGTCCGCATTCGAGCTATTTTGTTAAGTTGGTTTTAATAATTTTTGGTATTAAACACGTCTGTGCAGTCTGGTGTGTCGTTTGCTGTCAGTGGGCGAGTTGCTGCTGAGGTTGGGGTGGGGACCACTGGGGAGGGATGGCAGCAGGACACATCTATGTTTGCAAGGACGACAGTGTCTCTGTCCCACCTGCAGCTGCTGCTACCCCACAACTGAGAGGCTCTGGGCAAACCAGATGCACAGCAAAGCCCCTCAGGTCACCCACAGACCCCACCCCGGGGTCACCTCTCAGCCCCTCTCGGCACCAACCCTACACCAGCCAGGCCACCCCCAGAGAAGGACGCGAGGCCATGCATGTTAATGTCACTTTATTGCTCATTCCGTTTCGACTATAGAAAAAAAAAAAGGGCAAGAAGCCCGTGTACAAATCGGACGTGATACAGGGGGGCTGGGGCCCTGCTGGGCGCTGCCAGCTGTGCTTTGGGTGCTGCCACCACCAGTTACCCCACGGCAGCTCCAGGGGACACTGCCGGCCCTGGGGGACCACGACAGCCCCGGGGGGCTCGAGGGGAAGCTGGGCAGGAGCGGCCAGCTCAGGCTAAGGCACAGTGGCTGCAAGGCCGGGGACAGTCGCTGCTGGCGGCCACCCGGAGCCTTGTGTGCAAAGGAGAAGGAGGGGTCTCAGGATGGGGGAGTGAAGCTTCACATTAGCCCCAACAGAGGGGTCAGGGCACAGGCCAGGGGGGTCCAGGCTGGGGGGACTTTGCCCACACCAAGCAGAAGGTGGGAGAGGGGGTGCGGTGGTGGCAGGATGTTCCCGGGGAGGACTCGGCCCCAGGTCACACTCCCTCCTTGGGCTCTGCCCCCCGGCCCACTCCCGCAGCCCCTGCCCACCTCCCTTAGCTGACAAACCAGAGACCGCTTTGTCTTTGTCATGGACCCCCCGGCCTGGCCCGGCCGCGCTGGGGACGGGCGTCTTTGGCAAAAATAAAAAAATAAAAAAATAATCAAGGCGAGTGGCCGCCCGAGGGCGAAGCCGCCGGGTCCCGGGGCCCCCCGGGTATCCCTGATGTTGCAGCGCCAGCCGGGGCAGGGCCCAGGGGCTCAGTCTGGGACAGGCCCTGCCCCAACTCCCGAAAACACGGAGGGCCGCCGGCCGAGCCCCTGGGTTCGGGATGGAAGGTCAGTGCTTGCTCCGGGGCGAGGAGCATCGCGATTCCCCGGCCTCCCCAGCATGGACCCGACCGCCGTTCCCCACCTCACGCCTGTCCCCCTCCGTCAGTCTGTCCCCGAGCCCCCGGCGTGGCCCCGGGGGGGTGGTCCGGCACACCCCCCCCAGCCCAGCACGGCCGCGCTGGCCGCTCCCGCTCAGGACGGAGGC
>WEIV01021660.1:0-22551 GCA_013390005.1 Calyptomena viridis | reverse complement strand
CAGATAACAACCAGGTTGTGGAAGATTAAGAAAGTTATATAGAAATTGAGAAATTTTGTAATGGAGGTTGGTACTTGCAAGGAAAGGTTGGCATGGTATGATGATCCGCAAAACAAATTAATGGAGGTGGTAAATCAAGAGATCTCTGTATTTTCACATGATGAAACAGAGTCCTTTAAATTTTGTTGCAAACTCTATTTGTAAGTAAGCAGATGATGATGTAAGCATCATATTCATATTCTTGTAATATCTATACTATAAGCAGGAACTGAGTTGCTTTTCTACAGTGCAAAAATTGAGCTCAGAAAAAACCTTCTCTAGAATAAGCAGAAATGTTTTTTCAGCAGTAACAAGACTATTTTTTTCCTCAATCTAGATGCAAAAAAGCTATTTCTACTTTGGTGCTGCAATAATTTCTTGACTGTTAGGGTGAAAAGAAACATGAGCTTTCATGTCCTCTCTTTTTTTTTTTTTTTTTTTTTCAGTACTGTTAATGTTCTCTGAAGATTATTCAAGTTGGGCTAAGCAGAAAAGGAGCTAATATTATTAGTTAATTAGTTAATATATTTCAAATTTTTAACAGAGAATTTTGAATTTATTAGTGTGATACAACAGCATTTTCTTTGTAAATATATCTTTGCAACATTTGCAAGACATCTAGGTCTTTACCATTTTCGCGAGATTCTTTCAGTCATATATATCTGTTACTGTTTTTTCCTAAAATGACTGTCCTTGTTTTGTCCTTATTTTCTGTTTTTTGTCAATTAATTTTATCTGTTGAAAGAGAATCAAAATAACCTTGCACATTTTTGAACAATTCTGACTTCAGATATTAAGCTGAAGAAAATATGAACTGCAAAAAATATGCTGATTCACAGCTCCATATAGTACCAAAAAGATTTTACTGTGCTTTCCTTAAAAGCAAGAAAGTTTCTGTATATAGTCATATGTAGTAATGTATACACAGCCTAAGCTACTATTACCACTCAAAAGAAGAGTTCAATAATAATGAATGTTCAATAATAATGTACATGCCCATTTTGCTTAATATGAAACACATTTGTTGGAATTGAATATGAAAGCTATAACTGCTGGGTTCTGAAAGGATTGTAAAATAGTACTAGAAAGTAATGGAGAGGAGGGCTAAGAAAAGAAGATAAAAAAGCAGAACTTTTGGAACAGCAAATAATAAAGCAAAGAAATGTGGAAGGATTATGCAAAAAGGGCATTACGCAAGGACAGAGCTGCGACAAAAACTTCTATATTCCATATGCAAGTTATATTCTTATTATGCCTTGGAGACCTATACTCTAAATGTCCATATACTGTACTACATATCCTACATCCTTCACCATCTTCCCTCTTGCTCCTGTATTAGCCTTTGTCGAATCCTTTGGAATTTTAACCGTATCATTAGAGTTTCAAATTTGTGTTCCTATTTCTCAAATGTGAAACACTAAGAAAAAAAAAGCATGCACACACACACACAAAAAATCAATAAACATTAGACAGTCTCTTTTATTATGCTAAAAGACAAGTTTTCTAAACTACTTCAGACTACAAGATCATCTCAAGGTACAATACATCTTCATCTGTCACAAATTGACATAGCTATTATGGAAGCAAAGGAGATATGATTTGCAATGATGAAAATCTGCCTGTATGAAGTTCATAGATTCTACTTGCCTCTGAATAATATTTGAAAAAAGAAAAATATATATTATTTTGGATACCCGATGACCTCACTATCCACTTAAATTGCCTTTGTACCTTCCTTTGTACCTGCCTTTGTATCCTCTTGTCTCACTCCTCCTTTTACTTCTAGATGAGTTTTTTTTTAACTCCCTTCAAGGAAACAGAATCTGAAGACTGGCCATTAAATATAAAGGCATGGTATGTTGACCTTGGCTGGCTGCCAAACAACCACCCAGGTGCTCTCTCGCTCCTCAGTGGGACAGGAGGAAAAGTTATGACAAAACCCTCATGAGTCAAGATAAATACATAGAGATTATTTAGCAATTACCATTATTACGGACAAAACAGAAGCTACTTACGGGAAATTTATTTCACTTTTTGCTAATTAAAATACATTTAAAAGGTAAGAAACAAAAACTAAAACACTACCCCACCCTTCCTCCCAGACCTGAATTAACTCCTTTATTCTTGACTCCTCTACCCAATGCGCTAGGTAAAACACAGGGAAAGGTGCAGCAAAAATATTGATGCCAGGATGCTTCCTTTGACTACTTCTTTGCCTCAGATATTTTCTAGATATCAGGAGTACAGTCCCTCTCTCTGCATCACATAGAGACAAGTTTAAGAATATAATTTTTAACCAGATTGTCATTTCTTCAGTTGATAACAAGAAACTGAAGATCAGTTAGAAGCCTTATGTTTTAAACATTACATTTCCTGTCAGAGCAACCAGGATACTATAAAACTGAAGATATTCCAATATTGAGGAAGTAGTGCTGCTGAAATTATAGTCAGAGAAATGCCAGTAAATTAGTGTAATTAGTTCTAAGAAACTTCTCTGACCTATTTCAGACCATCTATTCATCTCCATTCAAACTTTTTTTGAAGAGTCACCATGAATTTTTCTTCTTATTGTAAGAGAACTGTATCTTGTATTAATTAAAATAAAATCAAAGAAGGACTTAGCAGACAGGAAAAATGTAGGATTAACTTTTATGTTCCTGTAACTTGCATACCTAAATCATTTCTGGAAACTTCTTTATTTTCCCTAAGACACTACCAGTGATAAAGGTATTTCTTCATCAAGAGCTATAGTGATAGGACAAGGAGTATCAAACTGAAAGAGAGGAAATTTAGGTTAGATATACAGAAGAAATTCTTTGCTGTGAGGGTAGTGAGGCAGTGAAACAGGCTGCACAAAGAAGTTCTGGATGCTCCATCCCTGGCTGGGTTGGATGGTGCTTTGAGTAACCTAGTCTAGTGAGAGGTGAGTGCCATCCCATGGCATGGGAGTTGGAACTAGATGATCTTTAAGATCACTTCCAACCCAAATAATTCTGTGATTTTACGATTCTACAGAAACCACAAGAATTATGGGGCATTGTACATTGAAGACTTAATCTTTAACCTGCTATATAATTGGCAGAATAGGTCTTTTTGAGAACTAAAAGCAAAAATATCAAGGTCTCATGAATCTAACAAGCTAGTCAGCATCTAAAAATGACAAGGAAGAAGACATTATGCATAGACAAAACGGCAGTGATATGGTGCCGTGGCCCCTCCTCAGATGGCTACACCCCGACAAGCCCACGCTAGCTCGCAGCCACCTTGAGGGGCTCTGGGCAGTATCGGGCACCAGGCAACCAACCGGTCCTCCACAGGAGGACTCAGGATACCCGGCGACTGAGGGGCTGCCAACCAGGCGGTACGCCCTGCCTCACACCCCGCAAGGGGCTTCTTCAGTGAGGGCAGTTCACCAGACCCTAGCTGGTGTCCCTGGAGGAGGACCGGCAGATTAGCTGCTCGATGAAGAGGATAAAAGATGACTCTTGAGAGTGGTGAAACCAAGAGCGGTTTATTGGAGGTTTGGATCTCTAAAGGAACCGACCCACAAGAGCCCAGATTGGCCCCGAACATGGGTTTAAATAGGGAGCTCAAACAGGGGGTAGAGATGGGGAAAGGACCAATCAGAGGAGGGAAGGAGTGGGGTTTAGGGATGATTGGCATGAGTGGAAGCCCAAGGCCTTCTACTTAAGCCAACCAGGTTCCGAGTAACTTGGAGTGACAGGGAAGGTTCTGGAAAAAAAGGGGAGGGGTCAGGGTACGTATATGGGATGAGGGCGGAGGGACCTGAAGGCAGGAAAATTGTGGGAGGGAAACCACTGGTGGGGGGAATTAAGTGGGATCAAAGGAACGGGGAGGCCAGGGCAGTCCATTTACAAACAGGGCTAATGAAGGATAACTGGGGATAACAGAACTGTACATAAAATACAAATGCATATCTAAACTTATAACACACACCACCACAATATGGCAGTCCAATGCCTATTCTAGACAAAGAAGAGTGAAAAAGGATTCTCTCATGGAAATAAAATGAAGTTTCATACTAAAGGATCAACATTTTACTTTAAAAAAATTGCCATCCTCAAATAAGCATAAGCCTACTTTGAAGATTTTGTATCAAAGTGCAGTTTTCAATGAAAAATTTCACATATTAATAATCATCAACTTACACAATTTCAAAAATGGCAAAAACCCCTCCAAACACCCTAGAAACACCCTTTTCAGCATTAGCAATAAGTGAACAAGATGAGCTCTGCCCACACAAAGAAACTTAAAAAATCCCCATTACTATACAAAGATACACAGTATACTGAGAAATCCTGTATTTGAGCAGCACGTTGTCCTGCTGCAAAGCAGCTATACTAGACTTTGTAGCTTCTGTTACTGAATATGAATATTGAAAGCTACGGGGTGTCTATCATTAGTGCCTCAGCACCTTGTAGAATTCCATGGTACGTAGAGAAGATATGAAGAGAGAACCTTGTGGTAAGGTTTGTAGCGTGTATCAAATGTTTTATTTCTTCAACAAGGGTACATATCATCCTACAATGGGCATAATACACTATTCACATCATCTCATAATGTATTATGCAATATAACTTTCCTATTATGTCAGCTGGTGTTTTATACATCTTATGTCAGCGATAGCAGCAGTTGGTAAGAAATAGTGTTAATGAGATTTTTCTAAACTGTTTTCAAACTTCAGAAACATGGTTGAACAAAAGAAGGAGAATTTTTTTCATATGTGAAGTAGAAAAAATTGTCCATCACCATGCTTGAGGGTTGGCAAACTGCTTCTTGAAGCTAATCTGTGGTTTTTAATATCTTTAATTAATATTGAGTGTCTTAAAATATTTTCTTTATGTATTTGTCTGTTTTTTTGGTGGCTTTTTTGTGATAGCTTGCACCAATTTGAATTACCACAAGCCAGTTAAAATTACCTAATTTTATTTGCTTCATACAAGAATAAACACTAGAATATGAAGAAAGCAGTCAAAACTAGCTGATTTCTGTTGAAGTCTTTGATACAATTCTGTTTTGAGAGGGGTCAGTAGGCCTTAGCCCATATAACATAAACAGCATACATTTTCCTAAAGCATTCACACCTTATTGGATTGCACCAATATTGCTAAACTACTAAAATATCAGTAATTTGTAGTAAAGATAGGCCATTGATTAAAGCAATGAGCACCTCTCCTATGAGGAAAGGGTAAGAGAATTGGGCTTGTTCAGCCTGGGAAAGAGAAAGCTTTGGGATGACCTAATTGCCTTCCATTACCTGAAGGGAACCTACACAAAAGAAAGAGACCATTTAGAAGGGCATGCAATGACACAGAGGAATGACTTCAAACTGAAAGAGAGTAGGTTTAGATTAGATACTAGGAAAAAAAAATCCTTACTGTGAAGGTGGTGAGTCAGTGAAACAGGTTGCCAGGAGAAGTTGTGGATGCCCCATCCCTAGAGGTGTTCAAGGCCATGTTGAATGCAGCTCTGAGCAACCCAATCTAGTGAAAGGTGTCCCTGTCTATGGCAAGGGTATTGGAACTAGATAATCCTTAAAGTCCTTCCAATCAAAACCATTATATGATTCTATAGTTTCATCACTGTCACAGTAGAAGTATTTTAGGAGAATGGTACTTTCAATTACCTACAAGTTGGTATCTACTTATATTGCAGGGTATTTCAAATTATTCTGTGCCGACCTACTTCATACTGCCAATAGGATTGGGAACAGTCCAGGTGACATCCTGAGGGTCAATCTACTATTATTTCTTCAGTAATACAGAAAAAGTAAATTTAATTATTTGATGTTTTCACAGATTGTTTTGTCTTTATGCTTACACATGCTAACAGGCTCTCCAGAGAAGCAGTCACAGCACCAAGCATGACAGAGACCAAGAAGTGTATGGACAATATTCAGGCACACAATGTGAACTCTTGGAGAGAGTCCTCTGCAGGGCCGGGAGGTGAACTTGATGACCCTGTGGTTCTGTGATTCTATTATGATTTCTGTTCTTGCTAAGCATCAACTCCATGAATTTCTGTGTTTAGCAACACATGGTTAAATATGATTCTTTCTAGTGATGCTACTTGCTCTCTCATTTATCTGTCAACTTGTTTTCCAACATCAGCTGTGTATTAGGCAATGTGTAACCATGACACTAACTAAATAGAAAAACATGAAAAAGCCACCCTGATTTTCTCAGTTTACAATCTCTACATTCTGGTAGATTCTTGCTGGTTATAGGATAACTACATTTTAAATTTACATTTTCTGTAAATTTTCTATGGAAGTAATTTTGGCATTGCTTTGAAATCTGTAATAAAGTTGCTCTCTATACCAGATAAAATGCATATTAACATCTTCCTAAAAATAGAATGTAACTGTTAGAATGTAACTGTTGGTTATTACACTATATATCAAACTGTTCTTTACTTACCTGAAATGTTAGCTGTTTAGAATTAAAAATTGTATTTTTAATAAAATTAGCTTTTTTATTTCCTGGAATAAAAGCTTAAATGCCTCCCTTTCTTCACTGAATAACTAAATGACTACTTTCATGCATCCCATGCAGTTTCTATCAGTATTATCACCCATACTACTTTTTCTAACCTTTTCTTGGTTTTATCCCTGTGTCGTGTATGTGTTATCTTGAAGGAAGTGCAGACCCTGACAGAGAACTGGTACTGCTAACTAGAAAAAAAGAGAACTACAAAATGGTTATGGTGTGTTTTGGAGCAGCCACTATAACAGCTTTCCCTTGAAACCTCATTAGACATTTTCCTTTCTTTGTTCTGTTCTGCCTGCTTTTGCTTCTGCCAGTACAAAATGTCATACTTCCAAAGATGTGCAGCCATTTTAAAACTTTCTGTCACACACTTCCAACCTAGCACCTAATTTTTTAAGATAACCATACTTTTTTTCTACTAATGATGGAATATACTCATATCTGATATAATGCTACTTTGGGTCACAAGGCTTTCTTTAAATCTAACATGCCTAAGGTGTAGGTAGAGCCAGGAAATGTATTACATACAAACACATTCTAAACTTGAATGCCAGGTCCTTCACAAAATCGTCTCTTTGGTGCTCAGCATTACATTTATCAATGTCTGTGTTTTCATATGAATATATAAAAAATATAAAAATATATAAAAATAATACGTTAAAATTATTGTGTTAAACAATATACATAAAATTTAAGTAAAACTAAATTGTTCTCACTTCTGTGAATTTTCTTATCTTTCTTTATTTAACTTTAAAAAAATAAGAAATAGTAGAGGGGGAAAAAAAACCAGCCCAGAAAACTGTATTAAAAAAAAACAAACAAACACATATAGAAAACCACCAAACAGCCAAACAAAATCCTCAACAACAACAACAAAAACCCACAAAAAACAAGGATGGAAAAAACAAACCCCAACAAAACTACCAAAACCACGAAAAACCCACAAAACCTCCACATTGCTATAAGCTATATTGCTATATGGCAATTAATGTCTTTGGATTTAATTCATACCAGTATACATAAGTATATATATAAATGGTTATTTCTGTGTAATTTCAGGTTTCAAAATTATGGAGTAACTGTGAACTTGCCCACATTAAAAAAAAAAGTGTATAAAAATAGGTAGAAAACGTATAGCACAGAAGCTAATTGTCTATGTGGATTATTTTAGTGTGGAAAAGAACGTATTTGTAAAACTAACTGACTTTAAAGTGATTTATTCTGTATGTGCTTGATATTTCCACACTAGAAATGAGCTCCCATTAGCAATAACACATCAATTTAGCTGTACAGGCATATTCTCTGAGGATCTGTAAAATTAGGAGTTTAAATTATATGAGTTTCTTATAAATTGAGGTCATGTACCCTATAAACAATGGGGAGTGAGCTTAAGTTTCTTCCTTTCGCTAATTGTCTTAGATTAGATTTCTACAGCTTTCTTCATCTTTCTTTTGCCACCATACTATTGTTTATATTATTTATATATATGCAATCTCTGCTCGTATATATATATATATGTGTGTGTGAGTGCATTCATGTATTCCTACTGAGTTTTGGGATTTTAGCTGCAACCATATGTACTTAAATGAAGATGTATTTAAACTGATGTATCCACCATGGTGTCAGCCAAGGAACTCCAGGAACACCTTTTTCTGGGAGAGGTCACCTTCTATCTCCATCTGATGACAGCTGTTACTCCAGCTTCACCAATATGTCAGATTATTTATTTTAAACATTCNTTATTTTTATTTTATTTATTTTTAGTAAAATGAGACTGTGACAACTCAAATCTTATTCCAGGTAGCAAACAGATTCCTATAACATCTTTTTGCAGTACTAGCCAGCAGCAATGACATTTTTCTGTTCAACAGGAGGTGTTCTAATGATACACAGCAGTAGCACTAGTTGGAGCCTAAGTGGCAGCCAATGTAGCATCAGCCTAGTCACTTTAAATTAAGTTTGGATGATGAATCTGTAGAACTGCAGAGCTTATGAGACTGAGACACAGAATTTATGTGATTACTTTTTTTTAATGTTTTTTCCCCTTTTCTATTATATTTGACTTTTTAAATCAAACCATGATATACACGGTTAACTAAAGGCTTCTAGATGACAAGATGGAACTTAACTGGGATATAGAAAAGATACAAAAACGTGGTAAAATTGAAATTACAAGCCTGAATGGGTAGTTGGATGTTCATAGCCCAGAAAGCCAAACAAATCCTAGGCTGCATCAAAAAGGTGTCTGGCTAGCAGGTAAAAGGTGATTCTCCCCCTCTACTCTATTCTGGTGAGACTACACCTGGAGTACTGCACACAGTTCTGGTGCCCCCAAACAGCAGAAGGGCAGAAAGGTAGAAGCAATTCCAGAGGAGGGCCACGAAGCTGATAAAAGGACCGAAGCACCTCCCCTAAGAATACAGACCGAGAAAGTTAGAGCTGTTCAGCCTGGAGGGGAGAAGGTTGAGTGGAGATCTCATAGTAACCTTCCAGTATCTGAAGGGGGCCCACAGGGAGGCTGGAGTAGGACTCTTGGTCAGGAACTGTAATTATAAGATGAGGAGCAATGGGTGTAAATTGAAAGAGGGGAAATTTAGGTTAGATATTGGGAAAAAATTCTTTACTGTCAGAGCGGTGAAACACTGCAACAGGTTGTCCAGGGAGGTCGTAGATGCCCCAACCCTGGCAGTGTAAAATGAGAAGCACACAAGAATTTAGGCTTCAAAAGCTTTGAATAAAACTGTAATTTCCCTAGGATGAGGGATTAATGAATTTTGAAAATTTATCTTTTCTGACAGATCAGCTCTGAATGAGTACTGTTAGTCAAAATAATAATTAAGAAAACTCCACTACTATTTGCTTGAAACAAATGTTTCTATTAAAACTATAAGATCTCACGAGGAAGAAAATTATGGTACTACCTGTCATAGGGAAATCTACCCTGAGATTTTTGTCATTCAATAAGTTCAACATGAAAAATTACCAAGTATCATTTCTATGCAGTACAAGAAGTACAGTTCTGTGTTGTATTATTAAGAGCTCACAAGTCAATCATAGTATCAAATNTTTGTATTCCACTTTCATAATTTTGCAAATTAATTTATATTGAAAGCATTTTTATAATACTCCATACATCTACTCATTCTCTATTTAGACCCTAATACAAATTAGTAAAAATTAGTAAATAGTCACACAGATTATAAGAGCTTTAAAATTCCAGTAAACTTGTTTAATTATTTAATATTANCGTGGGCAGGGATGCCGACCACTAAATCAGGGCCCTGTCTCTTTAGGAAAAAAAATCTTTAGAAAAAGTTTCTGTAGTCATTCATCTGAGTCTGATACTTTCAGCCTCTTTTGAAGATGATACAGTGTAAATGATTTCTATAATATAAATCTAGACTGCTTCAGGGCTTGATCAATTACAAACAAAATTGGAGTTCACAGTTTTTTTCTTTAACAAACAGTTTTGAATTTACAATGTCTTTGTAGGAATCTGGGCATATTTACACACAGACATACATCTACATTTACATGTGTACTTATAGTTGTAACACACTTGAGGAAAGAAGATCAATTTAATAATACCTTTGTGCTACAAAGTAATACTAAGAATATGCAAGCAATGAACATACAATAAATATTTTATTAGTATCTTGTATTTTTTGATGATCAGTGTTCATTCAGGTTTCATTCAGATTTAGGCTTATTACTCTTATGTTTACTTTATGTGGTAAACACCAAGACTTAGGTATTTGTATTCCATTTTCATAATTTTTCAAATTAATTTATATTGAAATCATTTTTATAATACTCCATACATCTACTCATTCTCTATTTAGACCCTAATACAAATTAGTAAAAATTAGTAAATAGTCACACAGATTATAAGAGCTTTAAAATTCCAGTAAACTTGTTTAATTATTTAATATTAATTTAAGCCTTAGAAAAAAAAAAACAGGTTTTCTCTGATTTAATGCAAAAAATGTGAAGTAAAACATTAGCGAACATCCACAAACACTGAAAATAATCTCATTTTTATGTTTGCTCACTTTTCCAACCATAGGCACATAATAATAATAGATAATTATTACTCACATTTATCACCTAAAATAAAGATATTTTAGCATAGACAAAGGAAAAACATCTCAGAAAGAATTGCTTGCAATTATTGAACATTAAAATCCTGGTAAATGGAAACCAAAAAATCAGAGTGTAGCAAGGAGGAATATGGTTTTTTTCTTCCTGCAACATCCAAGGATATATTTAAGTGCCAAGTCATTTTGAGGAAAAGAATAGTAAGCCTGAAAATCATCCTAATGTTAGGATCTACTATAAAAGCCACTATTTTCTAATTTATGTAATGTTGTCACATTTCCATGAGCTTTAAAGACAAAGGAAACCAAAACTTCAATCTTGATAATAATATCCTGTAATTCAAATTTAGATTCTCATATCATGGGGACACTTGCCTTACCAATTTATTAGTTGAACTTCTCTGAAAAGTAAGAGGTAGCTTGATGGAGACAAAACTCTCTTTTGCCCCACTTTCTCTGTGACTCTCTCACTTTTAAGTCCTTAATCACTCTTTTTCCTTCTCTTGTCCTTTTTGCACAATTCACTGCATGAAGGTTTTGTGCACATCTCTTGACTATCCAGGAACATTTTTCATGACTTTGACATATCGATTGCACAGTTACTGCCTTGCTTAGCATTTGAACAAAAAATCTCAGAACAATCTCATCTCAATATATTGGAACTGCAATAGAATGATTTAAGATTTTTCCTTTTTTTTTAACCAGGAAAACAAACAAAAAATAAAATTATATTTCAAAATTTATCTATATGTAACATTAGGTATGCTCAAATAAAGTAAAAAATGATGTAGCCTACAAAGAAAACATCAGGCCTCCATTCAATGCCTAAGCATATCATTGGCATGGTATAGCCTGAATTAAGGATATTAACTCAGAATCAGGGACATTAATGACCTGTTATCAGCAGTATAATACAGTCTTTTCCACTTTCCAGGAAATAGCTAATAAAATTTTAAATTCTTTTCTACTCATGACTTGAATTGGATGGGTAGGCAAGGTAGCTAAGTGTACTCAGGTTAACATTTTTAAAAAGTAGAATATATTTGAAGAGATAAAATGTGCTGTTTTACTTTCTGGAAAAGTTGTACTTGTTACAGCTGTTGCTGCAACTGTAACACCACCACCACCAAGAAGAATTATGTCAAGCTTTGGGCACTTTTCTTGTTTCTATTTGACATAGGCCCAATACTTTGCCATATAGCTCAGAAAATCTAGGTTATCAGCTTCTTAAAGTATCAGCAGTTTAACTAGAGACCCAGTGAAGCAATAAAATGCCTTACAATTGAAAATCTTGACAAATTTGTTTTGAAGGAAGCAAAAAGTTGCTATTCTTACTTTTTTCCCTGTATTACCAGTGTTGTCTTACTCTCTATTTCTAGAGTGTTGGGGTTTTTCCCTTTACATATGAAAAAGTCAGAAAAAAGAATTCTTGCTTTCTGTTTTCTTAAACTGAAGGGTGATGTCTTTGAAATATTTGATTTTCGTCTTCAGTAAAAAGATATCAAAAATAATCACCTATTTATTTCATAGTTCACGTGGATATACATATGCATGCTTCAATACTAGACCATGTCTTTCCAGTGACTATTTACAAGGTAAACAAAAATGTCAGGTGCTAAAGATACAGTGTCTCTAAGGATATGAAACGTCTGAAGAAACTTTGGTAACTAAGTATGTAGGTGACTTTAATATAGCCTTAGGTGACTATATATAGGGGGACCAAAGTTTAAAAAATATACAGCTTTAAAGGCATCAAATTTCTTAAGATGAAAAATATTCTAAACCACCAACAAACCATTTAGGATTTGTTTTAGGGTTTGGTTGATGGGGGTTTTGTTTACGTTTTAAGGAATAATCTTTATGATTATTTGCAAGGAATATTTCCTCTGCAAATTTCATTTTTCAACTCTTATCACAGACAGCCTTATAAGACTATTTTCTCTCTCTCATGTGAATTATTTTAATTTCTCACCAATTCTGCCTGTCACATTCAATTTTATCATAAGTAGTTTTGGATAGGGGCAGTTCTAGAGTTAACACGTTTTTGTGACACTTCTGTGTCACAGTGTAAGATAACTAGTCCTCTGGATTCGAAGTAGGTTTTCTAAGTCAACACACTGTATGCATCATATGTAACATGAAAGCTACAGCTAGAAATGATAAATAATGATAGCGCTATTCTGTTGTATGACACATACAGTGCATTAAATGAGTATTTTTATAACCTTTTAGAAATGTGTAAGTTATTTCCAAGTTTTTTTTTTTACCATGGGTATCTAAACAAAATTACAGGCAGTTACACTGAACACATGGATATCAAGGAAATTGGTTTCCATGGGAACCTTATCCACATGACAGTTTTCAAATGCTTTTCGGCTTTTCAGGTGACATTTCAGTAATTCTAACGGTATTAATATTGCAAGTGGACATGAAATATGTGACATAAAATGATTTGTTTGTGTGCATGTGCAGACAGAACCTAAGCAAACAGCATATTGATGGAACAGCTTTTTCAACTCTGTGATTGTGACAGTTGGTCTGGGTTTTGTAAACTATTCCCAAATATCTTGTTTTGAGACAAATCTGAATATCATTTGTTCTGCCTCTAAATTTTAAGCACACATACACTCCTAGAAGAAAGAACATTGGTTTCAGGACAATGCATAATAAGTTCACTATACATTAAGAGATTACTTCCTTGTGAAGAATTCACATCTGAAAACAATTTTCTTCCTGTAGGAGGAGGCTACATTGAGAGCACTGCAAACTAATTGAGATACCACCATGGCAACAAAGCTGGAAATCTGTACAGAAATGTGGCAATTGGTGAACCCTGCTGCCTTGATTAGAACATTAATTACAAGGCAGGTGTTAGTGGACTGTATTAATGGGCTACATAAAAGGTCAAGAGGGCTTAGTTGCAATTTTTTCCTCATCAAATTATTGAACATTTATTTCACAGCTCTTCTGGTTTGACTGTGTCTCAGGAGGACTGGTTATCTTTGTAAAGCAAAGCCACTTTTTCCTTCTCCCCCTTTTTTTTCCTTTATTTTGTTTGTGTGAGACAAGAGGTCATTTTGAATGAAAGTATGTTGTAGCTTGTCAAAATGAAACTGCTTAACACAAACCAGAGACTAATACCCAAGGAATACACTGCTTTTGTGTTAAAATCCTACCAACTTGTGTTTATCTGGCCTGAATGTACATCTCAGTGCATTTTTCTGTAGCAAAGGAGACAATCCTAAGATCATGAATATGATTTTTAGTATTTTTTTTCAAGAGGTAGGTGCTTAATAGGTGTGTCATTTCTCATCAGATCAAAATATTGAACTTAATGCCATCATTGAGAAGAATTATCTGTCTCTCCTTCCTTCTTTGAGACTGGGAGCACATCTATGCTTCTGTCTTGAAGACAATCACCTCTTTCTGAAGTAAAAAAGAAAAGTGCTTGAACAATTTATTTAAAGAAAAGAGATATGTGCAATGTTTGCTTTAATATTAAGGTAGTAGTCATCATTTATTTCTAATCTATAATGGGCCAAATAATTCCACTGTACACTAAAATATAAGGGAAAAAACAACATAGATACAGGGGATGTTAGTAATAAATGGCAGAAAACTTTGGGAAGGTTTAATAGAGTCAGAGAAAAGCTACCAAATCTCCCCCTCCAAAAGAAAACCCAAAGAAAATAAACAAACAAACAAACAGAAAGACTTTATTTGAATATATAATTACTCAGTAATTACTTAGAACACAAGATTTATATTACCAGCGAACATCCATGGTCTACATTTAATGACTTCAGAAAAACAGTTTCAGAGATAATTTCTAGACATTTTGGGAAATCAAACTTTTGGGGGATTATATACACTGTACATAACTTCCCATAAACCCTGACAATGAGATAATACATTAAAGATTATGACTGGATTGGACATTTCCAATCTACCTTCATGGATGTAGGCGAGGAGATATATTTCTTCTGTATGGGTCTTTTCACAGCACTCACAAAAGCAGTGACGGATACATAAGATGGAGCCCTGTGGAACCCCACTAGTGACAGATCACCAGTCTGATGTTACCCCAGTCATTACTACCCGCTGTGCTCAACCCATGAGCCAATTGCTCACCCGCCACACAATGTGTTTATCCATCTGTCTGCTGGACATTTTGTTCAGAAGGATCCAGTGAGAGACAGTATCAAAAACTTTACTAAAATCAAAAAAGATTACATCAACTAGCTTCCCTTGATCAACTGGATGGGTTACCTTGTCATAAAAGGAAATCAGGTTTGATAAGCAGAACTTATGTGTACAAGCAGAAAAAATTTTATCTTCATTAATCTGAAGAACCCTTTACATAGCACTAAACCATGTATTTTTTTTCTCATTCTACAAAGCTGTTACTAATGTTTCCTTGCAAAAAATTTTGGTAGATTCAAAAAGTTTCCTTGTAGATAATTTTTGGTAGCTTCAAAAAGACTTAAATCCATTCAAGGTGTATCTTGTTCAACCAGAATTTTGTCTTGTGAGGCATCCTATTATTGCACTAGTAGTGTTCTTTTAAAACTTGTGCCTTTAGATTTCTTTCCTGAACTACTGTCTTTCTGAGAATAGTTTGAGGACGAAAAGATAAAAATATTAATAACCATCTCAATTTACTTGCCTTCTTTCAAAAGGAGAAACATACTTCAAATTTAAGTAAAAGTGGTAGCCCAATGAGTAATTAAACTGCCTTAGGACAGCTTTCTAGACTGCATGCCTTTTTCAGATTCAAAGTCTTTCTTTTTCTTAGAAAGGGGATTAAACTTGAATCTGGAATCAGATTAATTTAATCTTATTCTAGATTCCATTCTTTTAAAAGAACACATAACCAGTCATGTAATATCTTCTTTTTTTATTTTTATAATGCATACAGGCATCCACAACTTACATTCTCAGTGTCTGTAAGAGATCTAATATCCATTAATTGCTGTGAGAGTTATCTTCCTAAATATTTATTGAGGCGCTGAACAACATCTAATCAGATTTCTGTCTCCAACTGTTTTTCAATGGGCCTTTAAGTGATAAAAAATCACACAAAACCTCTGTTCTGTAAAAGTTAAGATGCAATACACAATCAATCTTTAATCTGATTTTTCAAAAAAAGGTGACACTAAAAATTCAGCCAGTCTTCTGTAAAATCCAAATTTGGCTTTGTCATTGTATGTAAATTATTTGTAGCTACTGTTGATTTATTTCAGAATTACTATTTCTGTCATCTATTACATTTTAAGGGGAAAAAACGCACCAGATTTTTTTCTTTTAAAAAAAGTTTCTGAAACTTTATACACCTTATTTATTGTTTCCTAAGAGAAGTATTCCACCCTAGGCTACATTTTTGTTAATTTCAGAAGACTGATAAAGGACAATTAACATTTAGGGGCTGGGAAAAGAGGAATCAGGCAGAAAGGAACAGTTTTATTGAGTATCTGATGCCTACTGAGGTAAACAAGTTGCCCTGGGCCTTCATTAGGAATTCCAAGGAGCAAAGTAGGTTTTAAGGTCATAGAAGCACAGAATCACAGGGTCATTGAGGTTGGAAGGGACCTCTGGAGATCATCTGCCCCAAACTCTCTGCTCAGGCAGGGACACAAAGAGCTGATTGCCCAGAGAACTTATGAATATCTCCAAGGATGGAGCCTCCAGAACCCCTCTGAGTGGTCTGTTCCAGTGCTCAGTCCCCCTCTCAATGAAAGAAGTGTTGCGTTATGGAACCTGAAATAGAACATTTACATTTTCCACAAAAGGAAATTTTTTTCTTACACTAACTACAGATGAAGACTTGGGCGATTAGAAACTAAAGGTAAACACTTAAAGCTGGGCTGTGTGTGAACATTGTTTTTGTCTGTGAAAGAACTTAACACTGATCTATCACAAACATCGAAGTAAGTGAGACTGCCATAACCAAAACCAGAATAAGTCTGAGGACTAGTATAGCTACTTAAGCATTGCCATAACAATATATAATCTTGTTGGTCCAATATGGCAGTCTGTTGGGAGCTATTTGACACAGAACGGGCAGGTGGGCAATCCAGAGACCTTGACATTACACGGACTGTGATGATTGGTCTGAGAATGGCTACAGCAGGGCGAGAATGCTGCAGGCGTAAGCCAAGGGAAGACTGCAGAGGGAAAGCGCTGCAGCTGGAATGTGAGTGGCTGCAGCGAGACAATGAAGACGTGAGTGGCTGCCGCCTGAACGTGGCCTGATGAAGATGTGCAGGGAGAAAGACCTGCTGGAAAACCCTGAAGGAAAGTGCTGTGCTCGTAGCCAATAGAGAAGGGGCAAGAAACTTTGCTCCAATGACTGCTTTTCTAACACTGCAAACTTGTTTCACCAAGCAACATAAAAGTAGTGCATGTATTCTAATATATTGTCAACACTGTGATCATATTGATCTGCATGTGTTGTCCTGGAACTCCTGCACAGCAGTACTTAGAAATTAGTATCTTCTGAGAAGACAATCACAGATTGTTTTCTCATACTGCATCGTACATAGCAGTACTTAATGTATCATTACTTACTATATGGAATGCTGTTATTTTTATAATTATATTACTCAAAAAAAGTTTTAAATTCTTGAGAGATCTGGTTATCAGTTAATCAGCTTCTTGCAATGGGAAGAACCTTTGTGACCTTAAAGTTTGCAGTTGTAAGTCATCACAGAGAGAATTTAATAGCTCTATGAGCTACGTTTTCTGCATTAGAAAAAGAAAGGCAAATTTTTAAATTATTTGAAATATCTCAATTTAAAATTATGCATATAACCACTGGGGACTGAAATATTTCCTTTTCAGGTTTTGAATTTTTTAAAATTAAATTCAAATGGAAGAGTCATGGAACCATATCATCATGGATATTGGTACTATAAGGTTTGTCAAATATGCCATTCAGAGTTTCTCAAATCTATGTTTTGAGTTTATTCCAAAATCAGCTACCTATCTTACAGTTAGAGCTGTGGGTAGGAATGTCTGATGTGGACAGCATATATGCACAGATATTACCCTATTTGTATATTTGCAGTTGTTTCTTTGTGCAAAGATTTGTTAAAAAAAAAATTAAAAAGTGCAACTGTTTCCCACAGTGCATTATCTTTTGCTCTATCTTGCTTGCCTTACTACCACTGCCTGGTACTAAGTGAATCTATCAAGGTCTCTTTGGTATCCATCAGTTCCAGTTTGATTGCATAGACACTTGTTCTTTTTCAGTGCTGAATCAGATCAACTGGAGAACAGCAGCAGAATGATTGTGTGATTGACAAGCCGGCCTTTGGGATACCAGCAGACATGAAAATACATTGGTAGAGGAGGCTTCAATTAATTTGATATAGAAACAAGACAGGAACTGAGAAGCTGCAAAATTTTATTACATGAATCTTAAGAAATAACTCTATAAATATGAGCAATTTCAGAAGCAATTTTTGGAAATCAGTATGACATAAATTATCTGTAAGAATTGTTGGTGAGGGCAGGATTTTGCTTCAAGCTCACTTCTACAGCATCTGTCCCTGGTGGTTCATTTAAGATGGTCTTAAAGAAAATGCTCATATAAGGTTAAAATGCTGACTGGAGTTACAGAAAAGTTGAAGCTGTTTTGGCACTTAGAGAGCAAGTTTTTTATTTACTTTGATAGGTGAAAAAAGGCCAAGCTTGCAGTAAAGCAATCCCTAGTGCATTACATAAACAACATTTCCATTTATAATCTGAATTATCAGTAATTCTAATATTTGTGATGTGGCAAGCTTAAAAGTAACTCTACAGTACTGAGCTGTAGCAAAGGCAAGCACACGCTACATTTTAATTTGTGCACCAGATTGTAAACTAGTCATACCAGGTGAAACTCTATGTTCAAGTACGGGGTTTTTTGAAAGATTTCTAAATCTCAACCCTGCATTTCCTTTGCAATTAGCCTGCAACTATTGAAATTAACTGCAGGTTTTATTGTAATATATCCATATAATCCTGCAGCATAGGCAGACCTTTGCCTATCCTGACAGTTTTCAGAACTCATTAGGTCTGATTTCACACACTGCAGTGGTGGTGACTGAACTTCAAGGTGGAAGGAAAAAAGGATTCTGGTATATGCTGAGATGTGTGTGTCCAAAAGGGAGGCTTTGTTTGAAATCATATCTTGCATCTTATAGGCTAGCATCTGTCTCTGTGAAAACTACACATTGTTTCCATGAAGACTATGGGTACTAAAACTTGGAAAATAATTGACAAATTAACCTGAGGCTGTACAACTTTGTCCTCATTAGTAGGAACAATGACAAAGTGTTTGAATCCTGTCAGTGACAGACTTCAACCATTCTGATGCACGAAAAGCAAAACATTATGAAAACAAATTCCTCTTGGTTCCACTGTCTTTCAAACATGCATTTCAAAGCATAACTAGTAAATAGAATAGAGTAAATCTAGATAATCATAATAATAAATTTTTTATTTTAAAATACCTTGAGAGTCTTCCAAAAAATAATGATAAGTCACTATTCAACACCTTACCTTACTAATTCTATTTCATTATCCTTATGTATTAAATTTTTTTCAAGCTCATATGCTTCCAAACTATACTCATTTTGGTTATTTGGGATTTGGTTTTTGTTTTGTTTACTTTTTGTTTCTTTATTTCTGTTTGTTTGTGGAGGGTTTTTTAGTTGATTTGTTGGGGGGTATTTTTGTTTGGTTGGTTGGTTAGGGCTTTTTTGTTTTTCTATACTTGGCTCTCCTGGCAGTTTTAATTCTTTACTTACATTCTTATGTGTGGTAAGATTATTAAATGGAATAACACATTATGACAAAAGATAACTCACTAATTTTTAAAATTTTGGTGTAAGAAAAAGTTTTGACAATGCCCTTTAAAGACTAGTGGATTAGTAATAGACAAATTTAAATAATTCAGAACACTTTTTTTTTACTGTTGTCACTGTTGCAAAATAATGTAGGCCCTTATTTTATGATCCATCTCAGACTGATACATCTCCCTGCTCCTACTCATCTTCATGGGCCAAACAAACTTCTGTTCTGAGAACAGATGCACAATCACTGGGAAAGTACGTTATATTTTACAGTGTGAAATAAGTGACTGAGACCTTTGCCAGCAATAAAAATGTTTGAAAAAGTCTATTCTTCCTTTCTTTCCTCTCTCAAAAAAGGTATTTAAAATTAGAATAGACCTTTTCTTGAATTTCACATTAAGATTAACACTGGCTTCCTATAGATAAACTGGAAAAGTCAGAGCAGAGGTGGAAGTAAATCCTACAGACTGAACAAACAGCCCTCCTCAAGCTCATCAGAGTTCTTATACAGTTACTGATAGGTGATTGCATCTCCTGTTCCCCGAGATCAGACAGAATACCTCACAAAAGCTCAAAGGTTTACATTAAGCCAAACAGTAGCCAAAGACTTTCTGTCTTTGATGAAAACTTCTGTGACCCTTAACATGAATTTTGCATGCTGTTCTGCAGGTACTTGCTTTCTTGGCATTGGACTTGGCATACTGATTCTTCAACCATTGTTCCATTTGAGACCCATCCTAAGTCTACTTAAATCTTTATTTTGACTTGAAATCATAATTAATTTTTTTGTTTGGAAGAATCCCCCTGCCATGGACAGGGACACCTTCCACTAGACCAGGTTGCTCAGAGGCCCATTTAATCTGGCCTTGAACACTTCCAAGGATGGGGCATCTACAGCTTCTCTGGGAAACATATTCCAGTGCCTCACTATTCGCATCATGAAGTAATTCTTTCTAATATGTAATCTAAATTTGTTCTCTCATTCAGTTTTAAGCCATTACCTCTTGTCATATCATGATCTGNGCATGAGTCTGACATTGACAATGCTGTAAAATTCCTGCAGCAAATATTTCAGGTAAGGTCTTACTAAGAAATGTATATTTTTTTATTTTATTACCTCATACCTTTAAAATTAAAATTAATAAGTCTGTATAGTTAAACATACAGTCAGGATTTTAATTCTTTACAGCCATAAAAATCTGGGAAACTACAGCAACCATTCTTTTCAACATAGTAACTCAAGATAAGTATGAAGAGTATGTTCATGCATTTATTCACCTGCAGCAGACATAGCCGAACAGGGACCAAACAAAACACACCCCCCCCCGCAACCCCCCTGCACATTTATACACCCTTATACATATATATACACCCATATATATATAAATATATAAAATATATAAAAATAGTAAAAAAAACCCCAATAGTCCTTGATAAACCTATGCATGAATAATAACCTGCTTTGATTTTGAATTTATTTCTTTTGCCAGACAACCTGGGGGATTTGTGTGTGAAAATTTCATAATAATTAATATCTTCAATAACGATGTGTCATTTTGATTAATTTCCTTTCTTCTCTACTCAAGGGCTAGCTTCATGCTTTCAGTATAGAAAATGCCTTTTCCTTCCCATATTCTGTCCTCATGTAGCTTGGATGGGTTTATAGTCATTACATCATGTTTGCTATTTCCAGAATCAAGATATGTTTTCATTTCCTGGCAGGCCATTTTATGGGAATTGTCATAATCCAAAATGTAACAGATTTTTTTCTTCCTCTTCCTTTACTGCCATACACCAAAACAAAATTATTTACCTCTTAGTTATTTGATTTCCCTATTTCCTTTTAAAATGGTGGCACTAAGCGATTATTAGAATGGCACTGCAAAATGTGATCAAAGCCCACCACAGATACTTTTCCTAGGTCATATACCTCCAAACTACTAAATTGTTAAATTACTAGCCATTAAGCTCCATCTCATTCATGTTTCCTTGCACAAAGATAAAAATGGAGAATTCTGATGAACAACTCAATGTCAGAAACACCAGCAATCTGCTTTTCCGGGGTGCTTTTTGGTTTTAAACAGCAGCTATGATGACAGTAATGATTCCAGTGCATCTCTGTTTGGAAGATTACAAAAAGACTTGCGTTACATGTAATAAACCTGTACTTACTAATTACTCCACAATCCCCATTAAATACTATGAGTATGCATACTCAGTTAGAAGCACCGCAAGAGAAGAATATGTTAGTTATGTCAGTGCTTGCATAGGACCAGACTGGGGAAAGCATGCCTTAACAACTCTGGATACCATTTTTTCAAAGCATCTAGATCCTTGGCAGATACTGAAGTCAGGAGGCCAGGAAGAATTGGAGAAAGAAAAGGAAAGCTCTTGCACTTGAAGTTAGTATTCCTAGGGCTGGAATTAACCTAGAAAAGGGAATGGATATGTCCAGCATAAATTTAGATTGCTGAAGGTCTTACTTTAGTATTTGGGATCTACAAATAGGAGTTGTCCTATTTGCAGTAAACTTATTGTTTACAAAGGGGAAAATGTGATTTTTGGATGCAAATATGAGAGGTCTGGTGTAGTGGTGATTTAACATCTGCTCTGAAAAGAATTAAATTTTTGGCCGGAGTAACCATAGAAATTGATGTCTAAAAATCACCTCTGTTCAATTGTTAGCATCGGTGTAGGAAACAAGGTTAATACACCTGCACTTGATTCTGTTTGAAGGGCAGACAAATTCCCTCTAAAGGAACAAAGACTTTCCTCTGCCTGTTCTATGAGGTTTAGGGTGGAGCCACACCACTTACTGACTTGAATTGTTACTGTTGGGTTCCAGCCACTAGAGGAACATTAAAATATATGATGGAGCATCACCGTGCCAGACCCTGAGAACTCCATAAATCAGTGTCACATCAGAGAATACAGAACTGAAGGGAATTCAAAATCTGTGCTTCTTAAGAGATTTTTAGCCTGCATTGCATAAGTATAACACGAGTTGAATATAAGTCCTTATCAAAATGGAAATCTAGCATTCTAATATGGAAATGCAGGGGCCTTTGT
>WEIV01021659.1:122996-145730 GCA_013390005.1 Calyptomena viridis | reverse complement strand
TTAGAAGCTACTAAGAAGCTACTGCTTGCTTGACAAGCAGTCCCCAAACCCCTCTGCTTGAATAGTCAGGAATTGCCAGCCCCCAGGTTCTAAAGGAACACATTGCTTTGGGTACATTTCCACAAGGAAGCCAGGCATCTTGCATAAGCACTTTCCATTGCTGCCAGCTGGCATCCCAAAGGGCTGACAGGAAGCAGAAGGCCTCAGGAATTCCAACTCTCAGGCATGCTGCCCTCAGTTTCCTGGGATCAAAGTGTACATAGTTCACAAGAAAATCAGCACCAGAGCTGTGTTAACGACAGTGGAGTTCAGAAGACATGTTTTTGCAGGGAATTGTAAAATCCATGACTTTTTAAATTGAAATTAACTAGATTTTTTAAATACTTACCTGCTCTCTGAAACAGCATTATCACTCTTAGCCTGTAGGTATATTAAAAGAGAAATCTACACATCCTCTTGAGAGAAAATAAGCTTCTTTTAATGGACTATGAGACCCAACTATTTCAAGTTTTGGTAAAGATCACCTTGTACATGACAAAATCTGGTCGCTTCCTTTTCTTTCTTTATAACTCAGAGAGACACTAAAATGTCACTCATTACTTGAGTCATGCCACAAAGCATTCAGATCTTTGACTTTTTGTGACTACTGTTGTCTACTACTTCTTATCTTATACATTTCTTTTTATTTTTACTTCCAGCATGCAGTAACATTGTTCTCAACAATTTGGTTGCTGATGATTGGCAGTAGGGATAGCCTATACTTCCTCTGTTGAAAAGAAATACGGCAGTTCACAGAAATGGATTAGGATCGTTGTCAATACAATGTATTTCAAAAATAACCAAATAGTAAATTCCTGATGGAATAGTAAGACACATTTGACACGAGTCACTAAAAAGAATTTTATCTATGCAGCCTTTTTTGTATATGAAGCAGTAAGTTAACTTAAAGGCTGGTTGGCTATTCCCTTCCCTGTGTGTATATCTTTATACAGAAAACTAACCTTTTTGACAAAGTCCCCTCCTATTTGATTTATTACACTTTATTAAGGCGTACTAGTTAGTTTTGGGGTTCAGTGTGTTCATTGTTGACTTGTTTTGTTAGGTGCACTGGGTACATAGTAAATTATAAGTTTTTGAGATACCAGAATAAAGTTGAAATAAAGTAAAATAGCCTACATGGTGAACTTCTTTTATCCTATGTACCTGGTAGAGTTATGTGCTTTTCTCAGCTGATAGGACAAATTCTGATTCTCTTGTATTTCAAAGTTTTTGATGTTTTGATGTAGATATGTAAAAGAGCAGTTAGTTTACTATTAGTTTTGCAAGGCATCTGAAAAACAATCCAGTATTTAATTACAGTTAGGTTATTATTACGAAAATGTAGAACCAATTTAGTTTAGCATATACATAAAATTTTAGCATTTCTTTTCGAAACATTATTCAGTTCCTTATGGAACAATACAGGATAATCTTAGATTAATATATTCTGTGATAGTAGNCTTTGCTTTGGATGCATGTAAAGACAATTTCATTGACACATAAACCATTTAAAATAATATAAATTTGTTTTCCATTATGTCTTCAACATGACCACTTAATTTTGAGCCAGTACACATTTTTCTTTGTGTGTATACTATTACTTTTAATTAGCTTAACGACTGCCTCGCAACTTTTCAGGTCATGCCTGCTATTAATGACATTTTACTTACAAATTTTTGGCTGTACTTGTGTTTTCTGTGCCAGTTATTCTTTCTTGTGTGTGAATGGCATTCTTATGTGTGATCAGGCATTTAGAAAACAGGTCCTGTTAGCAAGAAGTGAAAGAACTGAGGTTATTTGGACAAGATTATTTTATAAAAGGGTACAGTAGTCTGTACAGCAGTCTGTAGTCTCAGCTTGTAATCTTCGCAACAGGCTGCAAAAATAGGAGAATAAGCTGTACTTGTTGTTGCCAGTGGATATGGAGAAATAATTGGCAGCAATGGAATTTTAGATTAAATTATAAATTAAGTAAGAAAACTGGAAGTGTTGTATTAAGTTACCTCAGGAGGCCCTTGAATCTCCTTTATTATAAGTTTTTAAGATTGGATAAATATAGGTCAAAGACGTTTTAAATATAGTTGATCTAGATATTATCAAAGTTACAAAAGCATTTCCGGGAATAAATGTATAGTGTATTTGTAGAGAAATGTACGAGAGCAGTTGGGGTAGTAACTAACTAAAATTGGTAGTACTGATAGATATGAGGTAACATGTCATCGTTAATAAGTTTAATCAAATTGAAATTGCTTCAACAAGTGAGATTTAATCATTCCAAAATAGGCTAAACATTAGGGTATTTTTCTGAGAAAATTGAAGTCCCTGTCTGAGATTAGGTGAGGCAGGGACTTGAATATGGGAGGTCATATGTGCTGGTAAGAGTCTCAAGTACTGAGCAGTTTAGTTTACTCATCCAGTCCACAGTCCCAGCCTCAGTCGGATATATTTTGAGGATGGCTATCAGGGACCTACTGCAAACAGGGCAGCTCAGGCTTGAGTTTTAAAGCATCTTTAGAACATAGATGTAAGTGCTTTACAGCCATTACTGGAAGAAATTTGGGTGCTGAGGAAACTCATGGGACTACTGGACAAACGGCAAGCTGGTAGGGTATTCATACTGATGATTCCTTTGTGAATTTCCCTGTACAGATATCAATAGTTAGGCTTTATGAGTAGGGCTTGATAAAGAAAGGCTCTCTTAACAGGAAAGTTTGGGAAAGGGAACTGATGCTTTTTAAAGTGAAATAGCCTTCTGTCCTCTTCAAATATAGTAGCTGAAAAAAATTACAATGGAAAAATTCAACTTGCATTTGAAACACTGAAGGGTTTTTCTTGACCTTGAACAACTGTGACTAGAAACATCACTAAACTAAGTGTTTTTTTATTTTCCAATTGGATTGAGCTGACAGTACACACAGTGGCCATGGCTCATCCAACCAGATGTAGCTTAAGCTCCCTAAATCCAGGTCATTGGTCATGCATATCCTTGGATGAAGCAGTGATACCCAGGCTTCAAAAAAAGAAAGATCAGATAATTCGAAGCAATAAATCATATGAATTTAAGAATTCATGCCCATAGTGTCCCAGTAAGAATTGTTTTTAATGTTAATTACTGTTACATTTTGCATCATATATCATGTATGATATGTACATCACATAGACAACCAAGGAATCTGTCTGCTGGTATAACTCAAAGCAGTGTTGAGGCTTGCCACGTTACTGCAGTTTCATAAGGAAACTTATCAGCTTCCTAGAAATTACAGCTATTTTATACAGAAAGAGATAGGTATGAAAATCATCTTCAAGAATTCAATTGGTCTGTTCAGGGTAAAATATGCACCTCATGGAAAGATCTTGCTCATTGTGACTGAGTTGTTCAATAACACTTTCAGTGTATCATGTAAGTGTTACCGCCATACAATTGGGTTTAAATATAAAATATAAAATTTGGTGTTTCCATGAGTTTTCATCCATTTCATCATATTCCTTATTTAAATAATTTCACAACTAAATATGTTATTTAAAAAGGTATTGACTGACTCATGATCTCTACATCAAAATAGATTTTCTATGTGGACATAATAAAAAACCAAACCAAATCCTAACACACCTTAGAACTCATAAATAATTCTTATGGACATGACCTGATGAATTAAAACTAGGTTTAGGCTTTAAATTGAATTTTTCTGTAAAATATTGTGGACTGTCATTTGTACAACACTGATAGTGTCAGATACAGTAGAAGGAAATAAGTTGCTTAGGAAAGAAGTATCCATTATTGATAGTGTGACCATTAGCTACCTTCTATCATATATCTTGCAATGCAAAATGTCCTAACCCCTGTGGAATTGCAACCAATTAGAAATAACCTTTTCATAGCTCTTATTTGCAAAAGGAATGGTCAGAGAAAAGAGTGAATAATACCCTTTCAGCAGAATGCTTTTAATATCTTCCCAGACAGACGTGAAACATTGATGATATGGTCTTACTACCTTAGACTGCCTGTCTGCAAAATGCAAGTTCCAAAATTCCAAGTTGGTCCCCTTTTACAAGCAAAATGGCTAAAAAAGAAAACTGTAATTATAAAGATTTTGCTCACATGACAGTTGTCTGCAAAGTATTGACTGGAGTTCTTCTCAATTGTCTACCATACAACTTAATAGACACCACATTCCTGAAAATGCAGTGGAATTTTGACTGTGGCATAAAGCTATTGACATGATCTTTACTGTTTGAGAATAGCAGAAAATATTTAGGAGCAAAATAGAGATGCTTATGTTGTCTTTATCATTCTGACAAAATCTTTTGTTATGCTTGGCCTTTGTGGTCCTTGGAAGTTGTCAAGGATATATAAAAGTTCAAGTAAGAAGGCCAACATCCTCCATAAACTCTGCGATGGGCAGATAGAATAGTCTGTGTCTACCTTTTCCTTCCAGCACTTCAAATGCTGTAAAGCAGGTTCAAGCCATACTCATTGCTCAGATCCTCTAGTAAGGTTACATGAGGCAACTCACAGTCAGAGAGAGAAAAAGCCATTCTACAAAGGCAAAAAGTCTCATCTAAGGGTACAGTAGTCTGTACTAGTGTCAGGAACCCTATTACAACATTAGGTTTGTAAATATCTGTGCAGTTTTGACTCATTCAAAGAAAGACCTGAAGATAATGATACATCATTATTCAGCAGCCTCAGTAAACTTTGTCTTAACAATTAGCATTTCAAAGAATAAGGTTATGTGCTAACCAGAATCAAATAAACAGTGGAATTATGCTGAAACAAACATAAAGGTAATAATAAATACACAGTGACAAAATTCACCTTTCTTTGAATTCTCACAGATGCACAGGAAGGGAATGAAAATATTACACTGAGTGTACAAAAGGATGGCACTTCATACCACACTCTGTAGAACTGTGTCGAAGTAGCATTGTTTTTGTCTGTGTATGGTGACAACACTGCAGAGTGCTGATTAATATTGCATTGCCCTGCTTCCTATGCTCTGCTAAAATGGTGAGGCACAAAACTGTTAGTCATAATACGTTAGTCACAGATAAAGTGTGAGCTTTGTAAGTGTGTCATCTCACTGAAGTTGTTCCATTTGATGTCCACCTTCTGATTCAGAGTGAGGAAAATGCAAAGAGCTGGCCACTGATCTGTTCAGGCTAACTTACAGAAGCTTCCAAGAATAGATGACATGATAGTTTAAGTCCTGTCTTAGGGATACAGCCCAACATGTTTCACAGGATCGTGTTTCAGCAACGTGTGCATGAGTTGGATTTTCCTTGATTGAGAGCAGCATCTGTGTGGGTGCATAACAGAGGGAGTACTTTCTTAATGTCTTTTTTCTTGCTTATGATCAAGCAAAACCAGAAAATGAACCAAACAGCTAAAGCAAAGCATCCTGTAGGAGTGCAGACCTGAAAACTCCCAAAGAAAATGAGTGAAAAGACATTCAGAACTGTGAGCAGTTAAAATATTTCTTGCAGTTTCAGTCATATCCATTACAGACTCAGGCCTTTAAATATATATATTTTTGTATGTGAAAAATACCACATTAAAGACAACCCTAATTCCACCACCCGTTTTTCCTTCTGAGCATATAAGCTTATTATTTCACTGTTCTACTAATGAAGCAAGCTGATAACTGATATATATTACAAAGTACCAAAACACAAAGCGTGGATTTCTTCTAACATGATAGTCAAGCAAGTTTATAGATAACACTAATAAAAGAACAAATGCTCACTTTTCTGTGTAGGTGAAAAGTGTATATGAAGGTAATGTCACTATAGGGACACTGCAATATAGGCTGTGAAGTAAGAAAAGGAAATATTTAAGTACTATCAAAAGATCTCATGAGGTTAAAAAAAACATGATTAAAGCATAATCATGACTGTTAATCTTGCCAAGTGTTGACACTCCAAACTGAACTATAGCTGTCAAAGCCTGTTGTCTTTGTGATGTTCTACAAAAGAAAACACTATTTGCTGCAGCATTAAGTATTACAAGGATTACCTTTGTTTTAGATTGGTTCTCTTCTCAGCTATATAGTGGATGTCTCCTTGCCCTTTTAAGCAAAAATAAGGAGAAGTTAACCCAGAATCTGCTAAAATGAAAGACTTTCCTGTATGTACAGGTGAAATTAATGTGCTGCCTCGACAATTAGATCTAGTAGGCTGCTGTTGACCAGCCAAAGTTTAAATAACAAACTGCTGGTGTAATTATTGATATTAAAACTCTGTTTCGTGGCAGTGAAAAGCCTCATCCTACAGATGTAGTTTCCACGTAGTGAAGGCTTCACCTAACAAATAGCAGATGACAGCACAGTAAGGTGGGAATTACTGGCAGTTAGCAACAAGAGGACATCCAAGGCCTGTGTTGAAGCTTTGTATATTTGTCAGCATTTCATTATTTGCTGGGCTGGAGATATCTACATGTCTTTACCTTTCACAAACACAACTACTTCATAGTACAGCATATAATCACGAAAGTCATTTACCCCAAAAGTGATATAAGGTAAATTCATCTCAAATATGATGCAAATTAATCTAATTGTCATAAGAAATGCCTGAGCTCTGGAAAAAGATGTATTATTCCACTTATGTTGTTTCTAATGTAGTTTTAATTTAAATAAAATATATAGGTGAAGACGTGAATTTTCCTTGGCTTTTAGTATAAAACTAATAATTATTTCCCATCTTTTGCAATATTACATTTCCATTTTAATATCCATATGACAATTTATGCTAATTGCTCATGGCACTTACTACCATAAGCATTTTTTACATTTATTTGTTGTGAATCTCTGTTTAAAGCAAATGTTAAGGTTGTTTTCATCATCTTCATCAATATGTTTGACTGAAGTACTGAAAAATCCTCTTAAAATTGATATGTGTACAAGTTAAGCCCAGGTAGATAAAGACTGCAAAGGGAATGTTTCTGGATACTAAGGCTTTCTTAAAAAACTAAATAATTGTAAATCTGTGATCTTCAGCAGATTTTTGGATCAAGTATAGTTTCACACTCTATTTCCATTTTGGTAAACCACTCCATCATTAAGAGTAATAAATTAGTAAAGTATTAACAGAGGAAAATTACAGAATATATTTTGTCTATGGAAAATCCACATAGACTGGTAAAAAAATAGGCATTAGTTGAGATCATGATTTTATTTTTTGGTTTTTGGTCTAATTGTAGGCACCAAAGCAGATAAGGAATTTGAAAATAGAAAAATATAGCCTTAGGACTTTTTTGAGTCTGGTAAACTGCCAGAAAAAAAGAACAGTATATGATTATGAAACCAAATGTAGTCTAGGGGAAAATTCTAAATACTGGATTAGTAACTGAGTCAAGAGTGTGCCCTTGTGACCAGGAGGGCCAACAGTATCCCAGGGTGCGTGGGGAAGAATGTGGCCAGCAGGTCAAGGGAGGTGATCCTGCTCATCTACTCAGCCCTGGTGAGGCCACATCTGGAGTCCTGTGTCCAGGTCTGGGCTCCTCGGTACAGGAGAGACAAGGAGCTACTGGAGAGATTCCAGCAGAGGCCACAAAGGTGGTTAAGGGACTGGAGCATCTCTCAAATGAGGAGATACTGCAGAAGCTGGGCCTGTTCAGCCTGGAGAAGGCTGAGAGGGGATCTTATCTATACATATAAATATCTCAAAGGCGGGTGTCAAAAGGATGGTACCAGACTGTTATGAGTGGTGCCAAGCAACATGATGATGAGCAACAGCCATAAAATAAAACACAAGTTGCACCTAAACATGAGAAAGAACTTTACACTGAGGGTGGCAGAGCACTGGAACAAGCTGCCTAGGGAGGTCATGGATTCTCTCTCTCCGGAGACATTCAAACCCCACCAGGACACCTTCTTGTGTTATTTGCTGTAGATGACCCTACCTTGGCAGGGGCTTGGATGAGATGATCTCCAGAGGTCCTTCCTTTCCTAACAATTCTGTGACTCTGTGAAATTATATTTGAAAAAGTTCTGGTCAAAGTAAACTTGGTTAGTAAAGACAATATCTTATACTTGATGCTATGAAAAAAGGAAATGAGACAGAAGGGAGAAATTACGCAGGACAAAGGTGGGATTTTACTTTAACTGTCAGGTTCCAGTCATACCAACCCAAATGGAACATAAACTACTGCCACTAATGTGGTGTTTTCTAACCATTATGTTTTCTTTATATCAATTATCACAAAGCACCACAGCACCTTTGGTATCATACAGGTTACACACCAAAAAGAATTAGGAAAGATGTCTCTCTGGATTGGAAAGTAAATGTCTGAGATCTAGTCAATTTGGAGCAATATCAATTCCTAAAAGTTGGCTTTTTTATTTTTTTCCCCCTTAAAACACCCTTTTTCACAGAAACCTCAATTCTTCATCAACATTCTGGTGAAAAGTTCCCAGATGAATCTGTTGACCAGCATGTTTCACACAGTGGCATCTGTCTGTCTGGAAGTAAGAGTCTGATACATACACCATAATGAGCATAATATCATTGTCTCAGGGAACATACAAAAAAAGATATTAGAAAGTGTTTTGTACTTTATTGAATTTTCTCTTTCTCATCCAATTCACATCTCAACTTCCCTGATTATTTTTTTTTCCTGAAGGGTAAACATGGGTTATGCTCTGATAATGAACAAAATAAAATGCAGTTTGTGGGAATGATCTTCAAGCTGGCAAGACTATTTTACCTACTGGCTTTGTGGGAAGCTTTTCATGGTTCCTTTTTTTAATATATGCTATTTGCTCCCAGCTGGAAACACTGTCAACTTCACATCTTCTGATGTCTTTAGAGTCCTGGGAAATGAAGCTGAAACAGAGTGTTGTTATTTACCATACTATGATCTGGAAGGTTGGCAAATGTGAGGCAAATTATATGATACTGGTACACAAGTCACTTTTCTCATACACAGTAAATTGCAATGCAAAGAGTGCATAAAAAGCAATTAAGTGATTTGTGAACTAGGGTCTTGATATATTCAAAAATTACTAAGGTGAATTTCTTCTTGGATTGTAAGATAATTACAGCACCAGTCTTCTACTCATCAACAATGTAGTCCTCATACAGGCACAATTGCAATGGAGTGCTGTATTTTTGTATGTGGCCCACACTCTAATTAGCACATTCTAATTTCAAGCTTAAAAGAAAACCACACGAAACATATGGCTTATAGCATTTTATTATTAACAACTAAGCTGTGTGTCTCACTGTGAGACAAAAAGCCAATCTTTCTTTTCTTTGATTCAGCCTTGCTCCCTGCTTTTTTATTTCTATCAGATAATTAAATAACCCAAACAAGATGAAATTAGTTACTTAATTTCTTTAGGAATTAGAGGTAATTTAGATTTGAGAAACTGTTTTTCAGAGTATTTGAATGTTTTGTTTATAACAGCTTAGTTCAGCCTGTTTGTTCACTCATTTCTTTTCATCTGCAAGATTTAAAACCAATCAGTGACGTTCTGAGTTCTGGCTATACTTAATGAGAGAAAGTGCTTATTTTATTTTGCAGTTAAATGCTTCATACTTTCCAAATCTCTCTCCATCCCACCACACCCTCCCTTTTTTTTTAAGCAGCGTGTTAATAGCATTAGACTCCTAAGCTGAGGATGTAGCTAATAGCAGAATCACGGAGCATGCTAATTACTTGCAGAAAGGTCACAAAGGTTGGTGAGAGACGGATTCTGACAAGGTGGGAAAGTTGCAATATTCACAACTTCCTTTTTTTGCTTGTCTCTAACTTTTTTCCTCTGCAATGCTCACAAGTCTGTGTCCGTATTTCCAATGAAGGACAAGATGTCTTTAACAGATCTTTCTTGGTGGATTTTTGTGGTGTAAAGCAGATGGCAGTGCTCCTACTGTCTCTTCAGAAGTGAATACATTAAGGGTAGTGCCCCATTGGCTCTTTGATGAGACAGGTCTGAAATCATCAAAGGCTGGCCCTCTTCTTTCCATCAAAAAGTACAAGCAGAGCCTATAGAGACCACTGTCTATGGAACACGATAGCAGTAATTAGCTGTTATGATAGATAAATCTTCATCTCTAATGATCAAAGACAGCTAAAATTACCAAATTATATGTGGCAGTTTTGTAATATGAATAAAATGAAGCAATTTTATAATCTCTATGATCTTGTTACATAGACTGTTAACTGTTTTAAGTGCATTTAATATTAGTTAGGCTACTTGTTTCAAACACAGGAGCTTATTTTTGTTACCAATATTATTTTTTATTTAAAAATTTATTTGTGATGCAATAAAACAATTTGATAAAAGGCAGGAAAAGATCAGCATAAAGCGAATGGGAATTTTTATTTTTACTGATTTGCCCTTTCTTGTTTCTTCTCTTTCTTTTTATGTGTCATTCCTTCCATCTTTTCCATCCTTCCATCACCATTACAGTATTATTGTGAGTATAATTTTCTGGATTTCAAGCAGGAGGTGGGACTCCCAGATTTCCCTCAAGATCAGTTCTGTCTGAAAAACAGGAGTAGATGACCCAGCATCACTGGCGAGAGAGAGCTGTAATTTTTGTTACAGAAGACAGAAACCTCATTCCTGTGCTAATAGTAAAATCTCTTCTTCAGTGAAGCAAAGAACTGAGTCTAAAGGACTAAAAGTGTGTTGCAATTTAGGAATCTTGTGAGGGTTTTTTGTCCCTAGGAAGTGAAGATCCTTATTCCTATGATTTGTGTAAATAAAAATTTCCTTTCCAGATTAAAATTCCCATCTTTTAAATAGAGAGAAACAAACTCTTTGATCTTGGCACTGGTGACACGTTTCTGGGTACTCTTAAGATATTGTTTTTATCATCCCAAAGTTGGCGCATTGCAGGGAGCGGATAATGCTTTCTTTTAAGAGCTCATGTGTACATGCACTGCAGTCTGTTGGGAACATAAGGGCTGAGTGACTTTAAACATGGTGATACTGAGCGTTGTGATATCTAACGTCAGGCAGCTCATTTCTAGAGTTTCTGGATCCTGTTGTAAACATATTGTGTGCATCCTGGCAGGAATCTCCAAAGAGGATCAAGTGTAGCCGGGGTGCTACATATGGAGCCAAAAGGCAACCTGCTCAGCAGGAAAGTCTGTACAGACAGGGTTTTGGGAAAACATGAGATCAAGAGTAATTGAAAATTTTCTTTGTCGGTTAACACTGAAATGCAGTGCCGACATAGTTTACAGGTGTCAACTACAAAGCAGTAACTAAAAACTGAAGAGTGAGATGGTAACAAACAGCTAAAAGACAGTCACTCCCTAAGCTACACAGCTACTGTCCAAGCAAAAGTCTGACTGTGTTCCAGGTTCTTTCATGGTCCACTTTTATGCATGCAGATACAGCTGAGATCTTTCCTCAGGAAAGGCTCAAGCAGGAGAGAAAGTGGGCAGTGTTGAGGAAAGGGTGAGCCCACAGGCGAGTGTGAATGCAGTGTATAGGTATGAGCCAAGTGACGGGACCCCAAAAGGGCAGCAGATCCCATGGCTACACCAGGAGAGGGTCACTGGCCAATTTCTAAATGACAAGTGCAGAAGACCATTGGATATTAGTTTGTTTCAGCATTTGAAAAAATGTATATGGGGTTCAACTCCTGATTTCAGAAATAAAGCTCTGGTAGCCCTTAATGACTTCAAACTCAGGAGAGGTGACTGGGATGTGAGATTACAGTTTTGTATTTAAGCACCTAAATGCCGCTTAAAGCTGGTGCTAGGCATTTATTTCCTGTTTGGAATCTAAGTTTATATTTAAATATCTTTAGGAATTTTCTAAATAAAGCAGTCAATAATAATAATAACATTAAAAAAAAAAGTAACAGTCTTTGAAAGCTATCATCCAGTCCTGATAATGACTCAAAAATTTCAGGGACAAAGACACCACTTCATTTGCTGCTTTCAGGTGAAAATAGCTATGCATTATTATTATTATATAAAACCATGAAAATACTGTATATTCTGTGAGATAATAAATCTTGTTGCCAAGGAGACCAGTAGAAGAAATTCCTGATATACAAGTAATTTTCAAAAAAATAATGCTAAGACAGTTGGAGAAGAGAGGCAGAAGAATAGTGGGGTGCTAGGAGTGTATAATAATCTATTTCAATTTTATTATCCAGCTAAGAGAGTTCTTGTTTCAGTCAAATATATACTAATTTGAAGCCCAAAATTACTATTATTTTGTGATCATCATTTAGTTTGTTTTGCTCAATTTTATCTACTAGCATCAAAGCTTCGTTATTGGCCAAAGATATGTTTGTGGCTGAATAATTTGAAGAAAGGACCATTTCTGTAGCATAATTGAAAAAAACCCCAAAACATAGTTTTGTACGAGAGTGCAACAAATATTTTTTAAATATAATTCAAATACTGACCTAATCTATACAGACCTCTTTTGAGCCAACAGTCCTAAATGTATTACTGTCTCTTGGCTGCATAATTACTTCACTGAACAAAGAACACATCAAAATCAGCTCAAGGGAAACATCACTTAAGTGGTGAAGAACTGAATTAGGATGATCTTATGATCTGGAACTACTAGCAGAATTCCTTGTCTTTCTGACAAAGAACCACAGGTTTGCTGTCAAGGAAGGACCCGAGCTTGTACTTTCTCAAGCTTAGCCTCCTAATGTGGATATGCAGTTCAACTGTCTAAGCTCCATGTTTGCCTCATCATTGCGATAATAACGACAAAGAAATGCATAAAAAAAGAGCATGACTGATCAGAAGTACATTTGCCCAAATGAGTGTGAAGAGTTTCATTCAACTCAGTCCTTCGTTTCTGATGGTGCCTACAGAAAAAGATATTTAAAGTTACAACTATGCTTGCATGTTAAGACATGTTCTACATTAGTGGATAAGAGGTGTCCCCATTTTAATGTGGATGGGATATACCTATTTTTTTATTGTATATAAACAAGGAAATGTTAATATCTCAAGCTATTTGTTTGAGAAGAATTCATGATCCAGCTAATGGAATTATTAATGAATGGAAACATTCAGAAGGCACATTTGTAACTTAAGAGTTAACTAGTCTGCATGTTGGAACCATTTTTTTTTTACTTTTTTAATGAATGGTTTAAGAGGAGTAATTGCATAGAGTATACAATACACTTTTCATCTATGACACGGTGATACATTTAATATGAGCTTATTAGTCCAGAAGTAAACTTTGTTGTTAACTGCTCCTTTGCTATACTGTCTATCTGGGAAAATAATCATGCTCATGAAGCTTTTTGTCATAACCAGCCACTTAATGCTGAGTTTTTACCTTTTCTAAGCCTACTCTTAGACTTTGGTTTCAGCCAAAAGGGTTTGTGGTTTGTGGTTTGGTTTCTTTTATTTTAGAAAGTGGATTATAAAATAACTTCCACACAGTTATTTTATAATATAACTTCCACAGTTATTTTATTTTATAAAATAACTTCCACACACAAAAGCACAGTAGATGCTTGGATAGGAAGGAAATACAGAAAGCTATCTCAAATCAAGAAGTTTCAAATAAATTGAGTCTTAGCCCAGTTCATGGATATTCCCGTCAATGTGTTAATGAGTCAAGAACTGCAAATACTTTAGATAAATAGAGGAAAGTGTTGCATCAATTTTGCCTATAGAAACAAATTAAATTTACAGCTGCATCTATGTTTTGTAAAGAAGAACATATACCAGGCAATAGCAGGTGGCAGGCATATTTTTGGAATCCTGCTACTCTGCTTGTTTTCTTGAGTATCAGATTGCTTGCTCTTTAATAAAGCTAATTAATTTTACTATCTGATACTAAAATAAACAGATAAAAAAATGCCTTCAAGAGATTTCTCTACAGCAGGAAAGCCAGCTTTGCAAAACTCTAGTGCCAAATACAGCCATCATTCACACACAAGCTGCCTCATCTGTGGCTATATGTTGAGATGGGGTAAAAGCAATCTCAGTTGCTCCTAATCAATGTAATCAATGTTGCAGAGGAAGCACAAGCTGGAAAACATTCTTCACTGAAGGGCTGAAAGAAAATAGACCCTCAGTCTTGATCCATAGATGGTAACATGTCTGAGCTTAGAATGCAGCTTTCCAGCAGGCATGTATTTTAACAATGACATTGGACACATCCTCTCCAGAGTACATTTGTTTCTGCATTTTCTCCTGGCAAAGTGTTTCAGATGTTTCATATTCTAGCATTCACAAACCAGACCATTGTGCAAATGGTAGTGTTCAAGAGGGAGACATCCTCTGCTGTTCCTTAACCCCCCTTGTACAATCCGGGAATGAGTAAAGACTCAGAGTGAGTTTTCTTCCTCTATGTTATGGTTGAAATATATAGGGAGAGAGGAGATTGTGATCTTGTCTCCAACAAGCCTCTTGCTTAATTCAAGTTGCAAACCAGCTCTTAGTAAGTCTTAAAAATAAAAAACAATTAATCTCTTATGGAGAGCTGAGGTAAGGAGGCCAAAACAGTACAGGGAAAAAATCTAATGATTATTTCTGTCCTACATGATGTTAACCTTAATTTTCCCTTATAGATAAGTAGTGCAAATCAAATGCAGTATATGAGCAAGAAGAGGCCAGACATTTTGGTCTGTGACTGCCTTTTTTTCCTATAGGAAAAGAACTCTCAAGCCCAAAAAGATGATGCTTGGACTGAATAATTTAGTAGAAATCTACATGCATTCTTCTGAACTGCTAAATAGTTTGTGAGGTTAACCCTGTCTGCCCTTCCTCACCTTGTGTGATGTTAGTTGTTTGACTTTCCCTCTTTTCCTTCCTATTTCTTCCTATCTGTTTTTGTTATTGAAAGTACTTTTAGTTCTTTTTTTTTCTTTTTTATTCCCCCCTTAATAATTCTTAAAATAAAACAGATGTTAAATCAGTGACAATATTCTACTTGCTATCAGTGGGACAAAAATTATATTTTTGAGTATGCAAACCTATTGGGCACAACTTCCGAAAGCTATTCTTTGCAGTTCTGATTCCTTTTTTTCTTCCTGTTCCTCCGTGACCAACCTTTCATACATACATGTGCTCTGAATCCTTTAAAACCAGTTATTAACTCACATAGTTAACATCTGTCTAGAGACAAGGGAAAAAAAAAAGAAGGTTAAAAAAAAGAAGGTAAAATTATCCCACTAGACTGTGCTTCTCAGTGGAACAAGGAAACACAGTATCGGTCAATGAAGTACAATCTCCATGAGACCGAGGAATCAGCTAATGATAAAAGACACTCTCCAGTGGAATTTGTCCTACATAGATCTACAGTAAAGTGCTCAGCAAGCAACAAAGCCAGCAGTGATCTTCACACACGAGTTCTTATTCCATGTTGTATGCAATTTGACTGTGTGGTTTGTGTAGATATATGTGCATATGTCTGGTAAATATACCTATGTAGGTAAACAGGTTTTCTTTTCAATTGTATTAGTAAGGAGTGAATTTAGCTAGATAAAAAGAATAATCTCTGTATAGTGGTTTTACATTCAATGGGTATATTACCAGATTTCTTCTCTCCTTATAAAATTTGACCTTGTTCCTGTAAGGACTCAGATTCCATTTCACCAGTACCTACCGACTAATTTGAGCCCATCTGTAGTTACTGGCACAGTCCTCTCCAGAGGTACCACATAGAATCACGGAGTCAACTACGTTGGAAAAGACCTTTGAGATCATCAAGTCCAACCTATGACCTACCACCATCTTATCAACTAAAACCAGCAGCTCATTTCAATGGCCAATTACTGTTTCTGTGAAGAATTTGTTCCTAATGTCTAGCCTAAACTTCCCCTAGCACAGCTTAAGTCCACCTGCATGTTGCCCTTTTTATTTTTAGCAGGTAAGTAGAAACAAGAAAATGAAGACCCATCTTCTAATGAAGCTCCTTTTTGTCCTACATTTGCTATGCGTCACTAACTAACATTATCATGCCATTATTACCTTACATTTTTATCCTGTGTAAAATTCTATTGGATGATACCATGTTGTCATGGTTTGACTCTGGCTAAAAGCCAAGAGCCCACACATAGATCTAAAATTTCTCAGAGAAGAAAAAAAAACCCTCGACTTTTGTGATAAGGATTACAAGCAACTGTTTATTAACTACTTCACACAAGCAAAACAGGCTCTAACTTAGAATGTTAAGAATTTACTACTACTACAACTACAACTACTACTAAAATCAGAGCTTAAGAGTTTAAGGGTGAGCAGTTTGATAGTTGTTACAGACACCTTTCTCCCCCCCACCCCTCCCTTTTAAGATCCTTCACCTTCCCCCAACAGCTCGGGAAGGCAGGTGTGGGGGGAGGGGGGTACAGTAGNTTTTCCTACTCCTTCTTAAATATGTTATCACAGAGGCGTTGTTGCCCGACCTTGGCTAGCTTAGAGCAGAGAAAAACTCTATCAGCTTCTTAAAAAAGCCTCTCTCCTAGCCTCCCCCGGCTAATAAAAAACTCTGGTTACTTAAAACCACAACACATGTTTAAGAGATACGAGTGATTATTTTTCTGTTTTATTTTCTATGCTTTTTGGTATTATTAAATATTCACGTTAACATTTCTCTTTGTTTTTCTGATGTGTAATACCTTTAAATCTTCATATATTCTTTTGCCTTCAGATAATTAAACAATTGTGTAGCTGGCATGCTAAAGTTAATTGTTTCAAAGCTGAAATAAAGACCTAGTTAGTTATGATTTTGTTTTTTAGGGAGTTTTTTCTTTCATAATAATTATAATTTCATAATAATTATTAAATTCAAAATAATTATTAATTTAAGACTCTTTGACCTGAAAGCCATAGTACTAGTTTTTTTACCTGTCTTGATCTTATCAGTTTAGTTGTGGAGTTGAAGAGTATGTTATCTGCTGAGTTGTTATATCTCAGAATATTACTGGAACCAAATCTTAGTCCAATCAACTCATACAGCTGTCAACATGTCAGCATGGGCAAGCTTTCCTTGTTCCACACATAAAGGTGTTCCTAAGAGTTCCTCTAGGTTCTGAATTAAACCTACATTTTAAATACTTAAGGTAAAGAGGAAACCATTCTCATTATGAAGTTTGAATACTTTCTTTTCATCTCAGGAACACACAATATTTGTAACGACTAACTAAAAAAGTTAATAAATTTGGTGTTATTTAATGCTGTTATCCAACAGAAAATTTATGCATACCTGAAACAGGGGAAAAAAAACTAAACAATGAACTAGTGGAAGAGAAAGTAGTAGTGGTAGAGCACACACAAGTTACTGCAGATATGTATTGCAATGAGCCACTGAAATAGTAATTCCTAAATGTTTGGTGTAAGGTTAAAGCATTTTAAATGCTTTAAGGAAAGCAATGATAGCTCTGGCACAGAGAGAAGGCTGCTTTGCTACATCATCATTTTGATTGCTGACTCTTTTTTTTTCTTTCTTTCAGTATCCTTTCCCCTTGGCAATGTGAGAAATTACTGCATTGCAACATACATGAAATGTATATCTTACATACACAACAGGGCTGATGTCTCTAAGGGTACAGCCACACTGTTAAATAAAAGAAGGCTGGGATGAAGATCACCACCTTGATTGTCATCACCACTAACCTGTCAGCCAGCTCCCTGGCTCTATGTTGGAGTGCCTCAGCTAACCTTTTCTAAAACAAAACTCAAGTGTACCTCTGGGAATAGCTCCTGAGGAGAACAACTCCCCTAAACAGTATGAGTAAAACTGCATCAGGTTTGTCCCACATCCTTCCACATAAGTCCTGCAGTGCTCTCCCAGAGGTCCTGGCCCTCAAATATGTTCATGTAACCTTATGTCGTAAAAAGACTATCTTAGTGAGTCCAGCAGGCCTTATGTTCTTTCCTACATGAATGGAAACCAAACAATATTGATTGTTACTTTTATTGCTTTATATTAATGCAAATTTTATAATTTATTATTACTTTCTCACTCATGTAGAACCAAGGCCAAATGCTGCACAGTGTAGATGTGGCCAATATGCCCTAGAAGATATAATCTATGTTCTTTGTTAATATAAGGTAGACTTGCTATGGATTGCTCATCCTTGGATTACAGATTCATCCCTGAAGCCCTTTCATTTAGAAGGATAAAGAATCCAATATTTTCTAAAAGAATATAATCGATCTTCTAGTAAGATGCCCTTTTTTTTACTAGCTTCATATTCTATTATTGAGAAAAGCTTGTTGGAAACTTTTATTTTAATGAAAAATTCATTTTTGCATTCTAAAAATGTGTGTATATATGTAATATAATTTAAATAATTGTAACTAGGTGTAAATTGTTTTTGTTTTCATCACAACAAAGGTAAAAGACTGTTGCAGTTTGTGAGGCACTGCTTTTGGCTGGTGCTACAATATGATGTATCGGTGAAGTTATGGGGGAGGAGTTTTGACACCAGCACAAAGTTTCCATGCTCCATCAGCATTAGTGTTGGAACTCGTTCTTTCACATTACTTATAACAGTGGTGTTCCCAAACAGAAAATAGAGAAATGACAATCTGGCTATAACAATAACCAGTAGAGGCAAGTGCAGTTACAGTTCAAAATCTAGCATTACAGCATTAGCAACAAAAGTGAAAAAGGAAAAAAAGAAAGCACCAAACCCTTTAGGTTGCAGTCCTTTAGTAACTCCTGAAGCCTAGCTGGTAAGTGAGAGCCAGGCACTCATTTCTACTTTCTACCAACCCTGAGAGATATGCTGTAATACAAGTCCAAGTATATAATGTCCATTTTGAGATCAGTTTTGTTGATGAGCATATGTGAAGCAAAAGGGAATGCAGTGCCTATTAAAATGCTTATGAAAAATAGATAAAGCCTTTCAAAGTTTAATAACATGCTATTTGATTTTGTCAGCAGATAACATTATGCACAAAGTATTGCATAGCCAGGTTTAAGAGCTTGAAAGTCATCAGTCTAAGAAGGATTCGAGGAGATGCAGTGCAGGATAGCATATATTGACAACCTGCCAGCTTTGAGGGCACAAGGAGGACACAACCACCATAGTTTTACTTGATTATATGGAAAGGAGATTGATAGTCTCATCAGAATTGAACAGACAGGACAGACATCAACTGGACCAAGAGAGAAAATTTCTGTACAGGCAAGATCTAGTAAGTGATGCATTACTAAATGTGTTTATCTGTGGCCTTCCTAAGTTTTTCTGGAGATAGCTTTATGCCACAAGCTTCTAAATATTCATTAAAAAAATAGCCAAATATACAAACAGACAAAAAAAGAACAATCACAAAAAGCATGAATATCTCTCCTGGAGCTATGTTGTTTGTTTTCTACTCAGACTGTTTGGAATGGTGAGCACCTGCTTGTAGAAGAGGAAATTCACAAGTTCCTTGAGGAAAAATGCTCATTCAGGCAGATGAGGGACAGAAAGATATGAATTGTGACATTTATCAGGATCTCTTTATCTGACACGCTTAGGAGAAAGAAAAAAAAAGTCACAGCTTACCTTTACATCCCCTTTTCCAGTTTTCCTTGGGTTCCTCCTTAACCTATGTGAAAGGAATAATTCCCTTTCATACTCTCTACCATTCCAGGAACACTCACGGAAGAACCACTGACTACATGGTTAGATATTTCTGTGTGATGTAGCTGTAAATCTGGCGTGGTTCGTTTGCACTCAGCACAATAGTATCACTCTTGTCCTCTGCCCGCCCTGCAGATCCTGGGATGGCTGGCAGAATACTGGTAAGGTGATCTATCACTCTGTTATCTTCCAACAAGTCAGCAAGCAGACATTATAACTTCTCTTATTTATTCGTATTCATTGTTTTGACCTCAATCCTGGTTCCAGAGTTTAATAAGATTTATTTATTCATAAGATGCTAAACTCACAGTATCGAGATTAGTTTGGACTGCCCATGAGACACTGAAAAGAAATGCTGACATGTTTTTGCTAAGGGCAATGGGCAGATTACTCTGCATTACATTCGCATGGTGCATTTATTCACCTATAAGCATTTTTATAGTGACTGTAATTGTAACACCTGGGCAATATATATGCACTATAAAAATGTTGAGAACTGTCCATTAGGACAATTAATTCTCTGTCCAGCTTCTGGTTTAATTGAGACATTGTGCTTTTGACTGTGTTATAGCTTTTAATTTAAGGCATGCAGTAGGGAAAAGCTGACTCTCACAGATGTGAAAATATGTGGGTAGGTACTTGGGTGCTGGAGGCTGCATTGAAGCAGGAGAGAGTACCATTGCAGAAGCAGTTACAGCACAGTTTTAAAGATCATATTGTTTTCTTTGTTGTAATGACACTGGGCAAATTTTATTTCATGACTAGCAATTAGGATAGAAAATTGAGCTTAAAGGGGCCTGAAACTAATCAAGGTTGAACTTGGCTAATAGTTCTGGTCAGAACAAAAATGGGGAGAAATTTAAAAAATGTCAAAACATATCATTTTGACCTTTCTGAAATGAAATGTTTCATTTCAGAAATGCCAAACCATTTCATTTTGACATTTGTAAAATGAAACTTTGACTTTTTGATTCAAAATGTCATTTTTTTTCCTTTAAAACTGACCTACATTGCTCAAATGGTATGAAACTGAGGTAAAATTAAGGCAAAATAATTCCAGAACACTTTCAGCAGAATAAAAATTTAAATTTTTCAAAAAGAGCTAAATGAATTCCACTTTTCTTGTAGTTACTTTCCTTGCTTGTTTTCATCTGGCATTGTTGCTGTTATCTTATTATTATCGTTACGTGTTTTCATATTTAAATTTTCTTCCTTCCCTCTGTTTTGCACTAAATTGAAAAATCTATGCTTGCTGTACTTTACTTTGATTTTGCAAAGTATTTTTCCCCTGCAGTTTTTTGGGATTTGTTTGTTTGTTTTTCCTTTAACTTACTGGGGATTTTTTATTATCTATTCAAAAACTAGCAGTAGACTGATGTTCTAACCTTAGAACAGTGCTGCAGCAGAAGTATTGGATGCTTGGTCTTGTCAAGGAACACACGTCACCACATGCACATTACAGCAGAAGAAACCACTGAAAAACATCCTTGAGCTGCTAAATCTTAGGTCTCCCCATGTGCTTGTTAAATTTGAAACTGATTCTTGGGAATTTCCCAATCAATTAAAAGACCACAACAGCCACAGAGTAAAGAATAACGTTTCGTACTTCTGTCTGTAACAAGCATTTGTCAGCTGTCATCTTTACTACAGTCTAGGAAATGGCTCTTTCAAAGAATCAGATTTCTTCATATGATTATAAAATAGGCCCAAATATAGAACTGCTTGATGTACTGTCAGGCAATGAGGGAACCCAGATCAAAATTGCTTCCTAAACTAAAAATGCACAGACATACAGCTTAGCTCAGTAAATTCACCAGGCATGAGAACAACACTGAGTTTGATGCACAGCCTTCTGCAGTTTCCATCACTCAGTGTTCTGATAGTCCAGTTAGGTTTGGTACTGTTTTGTGCAAAGCACAGGATTAGTAAAGCAATGTCCTAAGAGGAGATAGTCTACTGCTTAAGTAGGAAGGACAGGCTGGAAAATGGGTGTACAGGTATGACCAAATTTATCTCAGTAATACAGTGATGTATTTAGAAACCAGAATATACAAATTGTTGCATGGTAGTGTGCAAGACTTAGAAAAGCCTTTGGAAAATAGAAGCAAGTGAATGACTTTTCTGATCATGTGAGGTTTGAGCACAAGCCTGATATAAGTGCAGAAACAATATTGAAGGCCACTTATTAAAGCTGAAATAAAAAAAATACATTTCATTACAAATCTCTTTTTTTTTTTTATAAGAAAAGATTTACAGAGACAATTGAACAAAGTAATAATTTGAATGAACAAACCAAAAAAACCCAGACTGATTTCCTTGTGGATTTTTTTTTTTGACATGATCTATTCTAGAGCAGAGACATATCTAATCTGTCCTCCAGAAGGTTCTTTATAATAATCTCTTGTTGAATATGAGGCAAAATAGTCTTCAAAGTCTAAGAAAATTGTAGATCATGTTGCACTTCTGTTGTGGTACCTTGTAAATACTTAATCAGAAGCCTGAGTTAGCCAGTTATATAGAGGTTATTAGAAGTTGGGAGCACTTTGTTCCAGACCACACTCCAAATTTAGGTAACCCAAAGACAGCAAGAACTGTGTCCAGATGCACATATGCAAGACTTTCATTTTAGGGAAGTGCCAGGTAGTGACAACGGTCTTCAGAAATACTCATCATAAACCACAGAGAATGAGGGAGAAGCCACGTGAATGGTAAGAGTTTCTTATAATTATTCACATAGCTGATGAGGCATGGTATTTCATCACATCACAAATGTGAAACATTTCTGCAATGGTTTGCATGGTACCCTTGCTTATGGTGCTATCTTGTGATAGCTGGCATTTATCATTGGCACTTTTCTTCAGCTGCCAGTGAATATGATTATATTGTTAAAAATTCTTTTAGATCCTCTGATTATGAAGAAAAACTAAATAAAATAACTGAAGCTTAACCAATGGACTCATAATCCCAAAAGCAAATAACACTAAGCATCTTAGACCAGGCAAAATATTTTGTGGGATGACTCTCAAAAGCCAGGGACTGTTTGATGCTCTAAGTGTCTAAAACAGGACAAGAATGACCAAGCAAAGCACTTGCCTTGTAAACAGTGACAAATGGAATTTGTCTGCTTGCTGTACCATGGTCTTTTGGATGATGATGTAAATTCAAGGAATACTTGTTTCC